>VZUI01032705.1:0-33019 GCA_013401135.1 Cettia cetti
TTTTCTTTTCTTTTCTTTTCTTTTCTTTCCTTCTTTCTCTCCTAATGTCTTCTTGATGCCTTTGCTATTGGTTGCTGTCAAAACCAAGAACTGGGTTAAACATGCCTTTGGTCTAACTTAGTGATGCACTCCTTATGTTCTTGTAAAAGAAATCACAGATTATCCTGAGAACTGTTACTTTTAAAGCTGGAAAGGGAATATTTCACATATTTTTCCTGTTGCCTCAATAGCTCAGCATACTGCCGCCATGCATGAAGTGTGCCAATAATCCCATTTTAACTCTCCTTATTCCACAGAGGATTCAAATTCAAGATAACAGCTCCAGGCACTTAAAATATCATATAGGAAGGCAAAATAGAGGACAGTGATCACACAAAACTCCTTCTAAGCTGCTTGGACTTGATTGAAAAGTTCCTGCTTATGTGCCAGAATGTCACTGATATTTTGGAGCAAACTCCCTTGATGCCTGCTTCTTGTGATGGAGGTCCAGTGGTTATAACTGCTGGTTTGTATTAAATGATGGTACACAGCAGTTTAAGCCAGTCTGTGTGCCACAAAGGGAAGTCTGTTCCTACATGTTCCCCCTCCTACCACGGACACATGGACCCATGAAAAGTCAGTGTGAGCACAGGCACTTCTGCGGCTGCACATCATCAGCTAGATCAGCAAGGTGACAACCATATGGCCACCTGCATGCTAAGAAGCAGAAGTGGAGCACGGGCTGAAATCTGTCTTTTGGGAGACTAAGACTTTATATTGGATTAGACCACTTGTGGAAGTACATATATCCTCTCTCATAAGATCTAATTACTAAGTTTGCCGTGTCCAAGATTAAGTTATTTGGATGACACTGACTTCAGTTAAGAACTGGTGGAATTTATTGTACAAATGATGATTAACTCCACCAAATGTGCGGCATTTGGTCAGGAAGTAGTAGACCAAGGATTTAAATTAACGTTCACATTGTTCGGATTAAAATTAGGGATTGTACAACTGAGAAGGATATCCTTGCTGTAAGTCAGATATAATCTTAAGAAGATCTCCTACATCCTTCCTCCCTAAAGCAGGTGTGAAAAATTTACCAAGTCAGAAGAGGTGAGACAGAGCATATATCCAGCTTAGATATTAGATGCCTCACCAGGGGAAAAAAAAGCCCCTTTCTTTTTTCTGGATGACAGTCCTGATGTAGGGTAGAATGTGCACACAGAATCCTGTAAGCACATCTGGATACACAGTTATTTTTATTCCCAGGTACAGAATTGGGATCTTCTGCTGTTCTTCAAGTGCCATGAATTTGGCATGCCTGGCTGCACAAAAATTCAGTTTGAACAGATGTGGAGGCATCTTTCTACTCAGGTGAGCCTGCAGATTCATGTACCCTCCAGTACTTCTGGGAGGTATAAATTCAAACCTTGTTAGTCTGAGGAAGGCACTGAACTCAGCTTTACCATTTCCAGGATAAGATGTACAGAAGAGAGCTGTTGCAGAGGCCTTCTCCTCAAGGGAAATCCAAATCTTAAGCCAGGATCAGGTTTCTGTGTGTGAATTGCACACTGGCAGCTGTCAGAGTGCTCTAGTCTTAACAAGCAGATGTGGGCTGCCCACATGGGCTCCATGCTCACACAGGAGCAGGGGGAAATTTTTAATTAACCACATTCCACTTACTGTAACACACAAATCCAGGCTGTAACTGGGTCTTGGGTGTGCCCCTTTGGGTGCTGAAGGGCACAGCCTGCTCAGGAAAGCCCCATGACAGGGACTCACATAGAAAGATGACCTTGGCTGTATTAGTACATGGGGCAAACTTTACCATTAATTGAATAAGCCCGTGAGTAAACTTCCAAAGAAATTTATTTGCATGTAGGGCTACCCATGTACTCAGAAAATAGTCATAAAGGCAAAGAAATTTGAAAAGAGTCAGGTATTTTTATGTTAGGAATAAAGCCAAGTTCAGCAGTGTAGTGATGATATTCCTGTAACTCATTTAGAGGAATCAAAATAAAAAGAAGTCTATTTTGTGAATATTTATATATTTTTTAAAAATAATGATAATTAAAACAGTAAGAAAAGATGTGGTGGGAGGACATCATATATCTCCTCCTATTCCTTGGATGAAATTCACAAGCTCCAAATACTATCATCAAAGATAAAAGGCTTGTTGTGTTGGCAACTTTACAGTCAGTTTTCAAGCCTGTCAGATAATCATGCTATGGCATCAGCCATTGTTTTTCTGGAGGCTTCCTTCTTCTCTGACTTGATGGAAAAAAATATGTCATCTTTTAAATTATATTCCCTTCCCAAAATTAAAAGGAGGGCAAGAATTGGCAGATCCCTCTTTAGGTGAGAGAAACCATCTATTATTTATATACCTCTTTTAACCCTGCCGCTGTTACATCTGATTGCAGAAAAATCCAACAAGCTGCCACTCACCATAAAAAAAAAATAACATCGAAACCTTTGCTTTGTATTGAATTCAAATATTGGAAATGCAAAGCTCTACCTTGATGTTGGGATCAAGGGAGATACATTTGTGTTGCTGCTGCAGTCATAAGACAGAACCCATTCTTTTCAAAGTAATTGGCTGCCTGCTGTCAGAAGTCCTGAGGAATGTTTGGCATGTTTGTACAGAGCTGCATTGTCATGCTGTTTTTATTTAGAATAGGATGCTGCCTATAGCTGGACCTCTTCAATCAGCAGTGAATGTCTACCTACAATGCAGGTACTGAGTTTTGAGAATGTTCATGTGTGCTTGCTTGTACTGTGCACTGTACTTTTTGTTTGTTTGTTTTGTTTTGTTCCTTTAAACTGCTTTGGTTGGGAAGACAACTGAAAAACTCCTCTGTGAATGTAGAGCAGACGGAATTCTAAGAGATTTCCACTTCAACCTTTACAACAGAGACTTCTGAAATCCTTCTTTAGAAGTGTTTTGGAGAAAAGATGTGGCCTCAGAACAGTTCAAATGTTTGTCCCTGTCTAGAAGCTCAGAGATAATTCTCACACACCATCTGGCAGGGAGAAGTCGCAGACAGACCCTGGAGAAGAAATGAGACACTGATCAAATGTTTCCCAACCAAGCACCATTCAATGGATATTTGCCCCCTTCATACCCTGAGAGCTCAGGCTACTCAGTGAGACCCTTTGCCCCAGTACCAAAGTGTGCCTGTCCAAGATGTAAGCTTTCAAGCAAAGCTCCATTAGCTGAACAAAACCCACCAAGCCCCACAGCAAACCAGTTGGTTAGTTCCAGTAAAGCTTCATATGATGAACAATACAGACTAGAGCTGAAGTTTTTCATGAAATCACAAAGTAATTATAATCAAAAGGCGGTTGAAGAGATATGATATGAAATCCTGGCATTCCCCTGGGATAAAATAGTCCTGCAGGGCCCTTCCTGACTCATGAGTCTGTACTAAATTGAAGGAAGAAAGTAGGACATATCAGCTGATAGAACAGATAAAGAAGTAATAAATTCTTAGTATTATGGACCAACCCGCCTCCTGCTGTAAATGCGTCCCATATATTGAAGGGGCATATTCTGCCCTCATCTCCATCCTGAATCACTGTGGATTTCTGAAATTTAGCCTGAAAGTAAAATGAAAACCAAAGGCTATGTCTGAAATTATTAGCATCCCACTAGTATCCAGTATTTCATGGTGAGACAAGGAGGATATCAGTATTTCTCTTGTTTTATATATACACTTTTTTTCTTGTTTTTTTTTTTTTTTTTTTCATATTATGAAAAAAATTTCTGAATTTTGAGGTCTAGAAATCCAGGAAAAAAGCATTTATCCAGCTTCTGCATATGACAAAATTTCCCTCATCAACCAGCTACTCTGTATCTTTCTTTAATTTCAGATATTTGGGAACAAAAAATCTAGCTCTGGGCTAGTAATCTGGATACTTCCTCTATTTAATGAGAAGTAGACAACTCCAAAACAATGACACATCTCCGATTGTGCTACCTAACATGGCTGGGTAAGTAATTTTCTGTCATGCCCATCCCAATACCGTTACTTTCTAGGAATTTGATGGAGACTACTAGGCACTGAAGGCTGCAGAGCAGACATAATAATTTTGGTTCCAAATTCCCATCACCACTATGAAACTGGTCAAAATCCAATTAGTGACCTGTTATAGAGGTGAAAGCCTGAAGAGCCCATTGGTATTTCCCTGAATTATTTGGTCTCCCAAAGCAATTTTATTTAGCTTGAAGCCTGTTCTTCCAAACTGCTGATTTATATTTTAGCTGAGTACAAGCAGGATTTTAATCATTATGTGTAACAACAGCATTTGTTCTTATAGGGTCAAATCGGCTCAATCCATATCCAGTAAAGTAGCTTGAGTAATTGAAATAGAAACACACTACTCTATCCCTTCAGGCATGTAGCAATAATAGCTAATAGTAAAAGATGATGTATTTCACCCCCTTAGAAACACTAGAGTAATTTGTAGGCTGACAAAAAGATCTGCTGTAGCAGCTATTCAAAGAGGGCAAGATGTTTTCTTTCTATTTGTATCTCTCGATTTATACTTTTGATAATATTAGATAGTATTACTAATCACTGTGCTGGAGGTAGCTTTGAACAGGATATCTCTAACTAGAAAAATTACACATACACAGTCACAGGTTCTCATTTGTGCCCACACTCACTCACATACTTTTCTTCTCTTAAAGCTCATACTGAAAAATCAAATTTTTTGTGATAATAATTTCAACTTTACAGAAGAGAACGTCAAAAGAAAAATGACTTTTTAAAATGCCTTAATGTCAAGGTATCACATCACTTTTTCACTTTTGCAATGGTAAATGTATCGAAGCAAATGGGCTTGTGCTCAAAAAGAAAAAAAAAATCACAAACCTGGTAACTGCTGCTGTCAGAATCTATTTGCTGCTTCCGTGGTGAAAAAAATGGAACCAATGTCTTAAGAGCAATTTATCACTAGCTACCTAGATGGTGACAGCCCCCTCTATAGAAGAATAAGCATTGTTGAACACATCTGAAAGGTGGGACACAGCTTGCTTGTTTCAGGCTCTGATTGGCATGGACTCTTTGGGTGATTATCCCATTCATGCTTCAGCAGGTTTCTGAAGTGAGCTGGATACTCGCAGGACAGAGGTAGATGGCCCAAAAGCTTCAGGGGCAGAACAGTTCCAGCAAACCAAGATCGCTGCTCCTGGGAAAGCAGTTTTCTTCCTCAAGAGGTCTTAACTGGCATCTACCTCTCTCTAGTGAATACAAAAACTTCTTACAGAAAAACTGCTTTACCTGGCAATTTAAATGTGGGTACAAGTAAGCCATCCAAGTTAGCTGGATTAGATCACTCTCTTTTTTAAAATCAAAATACTCAGGTGAGTTCTTGACTTGGCTATTGTAAGGATCCCATACAAGCAAAAGTTCTTTTTGCCCAATTAGATTGTGGAAGCTTTTGGGGAGTCCTTTTCTAATTCAGAGATGTGCACTGTGTATCATGTGGTACATCATTACCCACTCTCTTATCTAACAGTTTAATTAGTTTTCTAAGAGACTACATAAATAGCTTGTTTCCACAGTACCTTGTTATGCCAGGGTGGCAAGGGAAATGGGCTCATTCTGCATGTGTATAGAGGAAAAAAATGCTCTCTGAATACTGGCATATAGTCAAGAAAAATAAAAAATGGAAAAAAGAGTGATTTATTTGGGGAAAAGTAAAAAACCCAGTGTAATGTCTAGCTTAAGTGTGAATGAATGCAAAAAAATCACATCATTTTGAAAATACTTGAAAATACAGAGATAGAATGCTTCTTTAGGTGGCACGTAAAAATGCAAGACTAGGCATGGAGGCGGGAGTCTCTCTGAGTGAGTTTCATGTCACCTTATTCTAGACGCGGGGTACTGGTGCAGATTATGCCACCTGAGATCAGTTTGTAAGTATGCCTTCCCCATGCAGGTGAGGTTTCCTGAGATTCATTACAGGCAATGAAGGTTTCTTCTTCCAATCAACTGCCCCCATGCAGGTTTCTACTAGTACTTGAGAAGCTTAAGGTATTGTGGCTGGTCTTCAGCTGCTCTCCAACAGGCAACAGGCTCTCCACAGGCTCTTTCTCATTTGCTATACCCATCTAAGAATCTCAGATTGCCACAGGTGGTGCCTTAATATGGATAACTGAATCCTGCTCAAAAAAGTATTTAGTACTGGTGCAACTAAGTGTACTGAAGAACAGGCAGTGCAGGATGCATGGTGTCCATCTACCACCCTCTGACTATAAGAGAAAGATTAAGCAAAAGGAGCAATGAAATAATTAAGAGAGAAAAAAATCTATCAAAACTTTCTCAAGAGGGAGTGCTTTTAGGGTTATGGAACAGTGTTGCTAAATTCCATCAGCACCTGGCACTTTAAAAATTTGATAGCATAAGGCAATAACAAAAGTGATTTTCAACTCATTTGCATTGTAGATACTCTCTATAAAGGCCTTCTGCTCCCCCCCGACAACTGTATTTGTCCAAATTATTTATTGCAAATGAAATATGAGATGAATTCAACTATTTTTCCCTGTTTATAAATCATATTCAAGCTCATCTTAATTTGTATAGAAGTATTCATTGCACATAAGTATTTGCCAACTAGTTTATGAGGACAAATTACAGATGACAACTTGTTCGTGAACACTTATTTCAACTCTTTATTACTCCTGAGTTGTGATTAGTCATCCATATCACATGGTATTGAACTGACTGTTACTTTTTAATCAAGAAAACAATGATTAATGATGGCAATTAACTGATAATGAGAAACAAGAATAATGTGAAGTTCAGGACTCACAAACATTTTTAAATAAACCAACAAGCATTCAAAGACACAAATACCAGTTTCCAGTGAGTATGAAAATGACTAACTTAATAAGTTCATTGATGAAACATGTGCCTCCTCCAGGTTTTTGTCCTAAAAATTCATGCTGCCATTGCTACGTGCAGAAGTAATTTTGGGATACCACTGAAGTAGTTCGGTGATCCGTGTTGTATTTGATCTCTTTCCAGGTGAAGGATTTTATTAGCATTGCATTTTCTCCTGTGGCCTGTAGCACTCTTTAGATGTAGTCTTTTGAGGACTTCCTGAAGTCCAGCCCTGCACAATTTGTGGTAATCCCCAGTTTTGGTCCTGACTGCAGCTATACAGAAAAAAAAAAAAAAAAAAAAAAAAAAAAAAAGAAAGAACAACAACAACAAAAAAAGACAGGAAGCAGCTGTGTGGATTGCAGAGAAATACTTGTTATTTTGAATTTACTTGGTTGAACTATCTACTGGGAACCCTGGAAGAATCTTGTTCTAGGCTATAGGGAGCAGAAGGTGTCACTGCTGAAAGAGTGAGTGATGCTTCATGGTTGTGACAGAAGCAGCTCCAAGCACTGTAATTTGAGTACTGCACTAGCAAATATGTGGTGGAAGTAAACTTGCCTTGGCAGCAAAATAGATGAGAGTATTTAGAGTGTCTTTTAAGATCTCTTCCTCTGATTTCAAAAAGAAACTGTACATAAAACAATTAAATCTGTGATATTTCTGTAAATGTTGCCTCTCTTGATGAAGACAGCTTTGACCCTTTTTTAAAATTAGTTGGGTGGAAAGTGGAGCAGAATATCCACTTACAACTTCTAGAATCTCTCTTTACAAATATATAACCTCCTTGATCAGCCAAGCTATGAAAAAAATCCAACCTGATTACTCTTTCTGGATGACAAAAATCCAGAAGAATATGGAGCCACCAAAGCAGTGAAGCAATTGGCACTGCAGCCTTTCCCCTGTTTCCAAACTGTCTTTTCAATTCCTATTTATTGTAAAAATGCAGTGTTTTTGGACTTCTTCTTGACTCTCAGATGTAGCTGTATCTGGTAAATGGATTCAGAGAGAACTGGGAAGGGCTAAAAGAATGCTGTTGTGTCCCCCCTCAAAAAAGCTAAAAAAAGAGAGTATAGACCAAATAAATGCATATAAGAGTAAGATCATGGTAAGTTTATATGCATTTTCATAGGAAGGTAGTATTGTGGGATCCTAATTATAAAAATAATTGGTTTAATTAGGTAAAAAAAGAGATACATGCATTTTCTTAATGTAGATTTATCAACATTTCGGTTTGGCTATGCAATTGTCATCCTTGCAGGCAGACAAAACAGCCTTGAACACAAGAAGAAAACCCTTAAAGTAGCTAGAATAGACTAAATCCTCCAAACATAGAATATGAAGCCTGGTTGTAGAGTAAGTATTACTGAAGCATCTCTCCCTAAGAGAGTGAATGGCAATTACAATAGACCATGAGCTGCAGGCCAGATGAGGGTGGAGGCATTGGTAGCCACCTCTGAGCTGTGCCAAGGGCATACAGCCTGTGTACTGTGCCACAGCTCTGTCTGCCTGGCCAAACTGGGGGTGTTATTCAGTGGTGGCTGATTTTGCAGTGGTGTTCTGATGGCAGGAGCCCGGAGAAGATTAGGATTAGGATAAATGTGAAACTGATATTCCTGAATGAATCCACTCCAATAAGGCTCCAATAAGTCAAAGTGCCAGGACTTCCTCCACTGAAGACTGAAGATGGGAGTGCTAAATTTAACAGCTTTTGATACAATTTTTTTTTTACCCCATGAATTTTGCCTGTCAGTTTTTTATGCTTGCCAGACTTTAAGCATCTGTACTATGAAGTTGACAGGGACGAGTCCTCAGTTTACTTATGTATGGTGCAAAGGAATATTTGTCAGTGCATCATCAGAACTTCTTCACTGGCCCTGACTTGCTGCCTTGAAAAATCCTCAGAATTGCTTCATCTCTGTATGCCTGTCTGGTAGTCTCTGGGCTCTGAATGACCCTGGCTTCCCCAGAACTGCTCTACTTGGGTAGGGAAGGGACTCTCTTCCTGCCAGCAAGAACACTGCCTCTGCCTGTCTTGCTATTACCCTCCACTTTCAGCTTCCCTCCTGCTGTGAAACATCCTGGTGATGTTTCACAATCCAGTAATTCACTTGCCAGGGTGCAGTTCCCACTCCCATTTTGGATCTCTTGTATGCCAGTTCCCCTGGATGCTCTTGAGTTTTGGAAAGGAGAGTGATCAAATAATTTCCCTTCACAGGAACCTTCAATCCAATCTTCACAGGATTTTACAGAATTAATTTTAATTTGTACCTTAGTTTCCCAATATAAAAGTTAGTAACAAAGTTTATGTTTTCCTCTGTGAAATAATTTATAATCTAAAGGTGAAAGTGTTATGTAGGAGCTGCCTAGGCATAGACCTTGAAGTATCTTCCAATGAAACCACTAGGAGCAGACACACACGTACCTGTGTGGAAGTGGCTCCTACTAGACCTAAGAGAGGAGAGTTAATTTTTTCCTAGCTTCAATAGTCTAAATAATGGGCATTTAATATAAATTAGTCAACAGAGATACACAAGTAGTTTCAGCCCACTTTAAAATCCCCATGGTGTCCACGAAGAGAACCTAAATTAATTGCTTGGCTGGTTAGACTTAACTGGTTGTTTTATGCTAGGTGTCAGAAAGCTAATGGCTAATTTACTCACGTCTGGACTGATGGATCCAGTATTAGCCTTTGCTAATAAGTAAAGTATTTGGTTATAAATCATTAGAATAGCAACACTGTCCTGCTGCAGCCTTATAATACTGGCAGTTTAGCATGTCTGAAAAGGCCCTTTGGGTAAAAAAGGCTTAAAAGATTAGATATAAGATGGAGGTGATGTAATTCAAGAAATCGTCTGCTGCTTCTGGTCCAGATGCCAATTAATTCTGATTCTTCTTTAATTTCCACCAAGAAAAGATGGCTCTGAATTGATAACAATGATTTGTTCCTACTCTGCTGTGCTTTAGTAATCTCAACTATATTTTAACCTGCCATGATGGTACTGAATATGAGGCATATTTAGCTCTGTGTGAACCTGAATTATCTTTTTGGAATACACTTTATTAAGGAGATGAGTACTTTTACTGATATCTTTCTTTTTTAGCAGGCTGAACCCTCTGGTCCTAATCACAAAAGAACATAATATCGAAGATATTAGTAAGAATATGAGATAATATGACATTGAGACATACCTCATTTGTATGCTTTTGGTTTAGATTGTTAACCCTGGTTCTGTTTCAAGGAATGATTATAAAATTAAACAAAACTCCAGAAACTCTATCCTTCAGATGTGTTTCTCACACGTATCTCTTTCTTCTTATGATTTCCATTCCTGGTTTTTAAGCTTGAAGCTACAGTGCATGATAACATACTGCCATAAAAGCTGCAAAATGTGCAGACAGATGAGCATTGCAAATTGTATTCAGGTTTTACAGGAATCTGCACCAGGGATAAAATCAGACAGAAATTGTTTACCTCACAGGGAAAACAAAGGAGAAGTTTCCACGGTATTGCAGAAGTTTATGCTTCCATTAAGACCAGCCATCTCGCCGCTCACTGCGTTTGGTTCTGGGAGCTTGAAGCAGCCCCCGCCGCGGTTTCATTTGTTCGCCAAACGCGCTAATGACACTTTAATAATCAGAGCTGGCGAATGAGCAGAATGAGACCGGGAGTAGACTCGAGAGGGCAACTAAACCCGTGGTGTACAACCCTGCATATTCCCAGTTCTCTCCGTGAGAGTCTGTCGGCGGGTGCTGCCCCATGCTGTTTTCCCAGGGAGCAGAGGACAGCTCCCTGAGGCCGCCCTGGATGCGGATCTGGGCGCTGGCGGCCGCGCCGTCCCGTGGCGGGGACGGGCGCCGAGCCCCCGGCTCTGCTGTTCTCCAAAACAGAGCCCTGGGCTCCCTCTGGAGTTCGAGTGGGGAATTCTGTGTACCTCCAGGAGCTGATTCCTCCTAAAAAAAGAGTGTGCTTTTTCTGTGCGAGCGTCTAGCAAGTGGGGCATCAGCCTGGGAATGGGGGGACGCGGGCTGTGTGACCCGGGAGCTCCCCGCCCCACCCGGCCTGGGGACAGACACATCGCGTCTGTGTTCTCCACGACCCTGGTCACTCTGACGGGCACATCCCGCCCGGGGACCAAAGCAGGCCAGCTGAGTACTCAGCACCGGAGAGACATGGACCTGTAGGGGCAAATCCACAAGAGGGCCACGAAGATGACGAGCAGGCGGGAGCAGCTCCCCTATGAAGGCAGGCTGAGAGCGTTGAGGTTGTTCATTCAGCCTGCAGAAGAGAAGGATCTGGGGAGAACTTACAGCAGCTTCCCAGTACCTGGAGAGGGCTACAAGAGAGTTGGAGAGGGTCTTTTTACAAGGGATAAGTGATGCGATAAAGGCTTTAAACTAAAAGAGTGTTGATTCAGACTAGATGTAAGGAAGACATTTTTTACATTTAGAGTGGTAAAACATTGGCACAGGTAACCCAAAGAGGTGGTGGATGCCCCATTCCTGGAAACATTCAAGGTCAGGTTGGATAGGGCTCTGAGCAACCTGATTTAGTGAAAGATGTCCCTTATCATTTCAGGGGGATGTCACTAGATGACATTTAAATGTCCCTTCTGACCCATACTGTTCTATGATTCCATGATTAAGCTGTAGAGTATGTGATCCACATCAGGTCAATGCTTGATGCCCCAGGGGACACATCTACAGTGTCTACTCTAACCTGCCAGTCACTTCATGGGTGTAGCGTTGATCTTGCCTCAGAAAATGTCTTTTAATAAACTGCAGATGTCCTTCATTAGCACACTCTGCTTTGTTTGGAAATGGTTGGTTACAGCACACACAAGAAAATAACAGGATGACCATGCAGCCATGTCAGTCAGCCTGCAGGGGCATGAAGCCCAGAGCAAGTGTGATCCCAGAGAGAATCAAGTCCCCGAAAAGCTAACAGAAAACATTGCCACCTCAGGCTTGATTATGAAAAAGTAAGACTAAGTCATGCACTGTTGGCCCTTAATTGCTAAAACATCATTGTCAAAAGCATATCTTGAAATGCTACAGTAGTTGTCAGCCCTGGTGGGCTAAAAGAAACCTCCTGCCTTTATCAAGTGAAAAAGACATATTGGAAAATCAAATCATTCACAGATGGGAGATTTTTCTGTACAGAGATTATAGGATAAAGAAATATTCATGATTTTTATAAAAAGACCTTGTTCAAAGATAATTTTGCCACTGTTGCTAGGACCAGAGGCCAACAAGTGGAGCAGAGTAACTGCTTCTCAGTAAGTGCACTACCGCGTACACTGACACACTCAGAAACATCCAGACAAATATAGAGGTGCTACACATCTCCTTTTGGCATCACTTCATAAAACTATGTTTCTGCCACTTTCTAGCTGTAACCAATGTCTTCAGTCCCACTGGCCATTTGTGTACAAGAAGAAAGGTCCTCTCTATATCAGAGTAGCTAAAGCTTCTCTGCATTTTTGTGTGCTTTTTCCAAGGAAGATGTGTTGCTCCTCTCCCTGATGCTCGATTTGAATGTTTCCAGCTCTGAGAAGATCTCCAGAAATTGGGCTGCCCAGTGCCCAAATGACTGGTTCCTATGTCCTTCAACTTCTTTAAGATAAAGAGAGAAAACCAGATTTGTTAATTATGTAAATATGCAGGGTCTACTACAGCTAAGTATTATGCAGAAGTTTGTGCTGTACCTACATTACTATTGGACTTTTCTTTAGTTCTTGCACTTCAGTGATTTTTAATCTGAGACATATTTGCGCCACATTGATATTTAAATCTATGCAAAGAAATAAGCAAAGATTTTTTTCCTTTAGGAGAGGAAAATTCTACTTTCAATTTTAAATAAATTTGTATATTTTGCCAAATTAACAGTTGTAACTGCTGTACTTAATTTTCTTGTGGTGCCTAGAAAAGAAAATTTTAGTAGTTTTCCTTTGTTTGTAGTGCCCATTCAGGTCCAGATCAATTGAGGGTGACAGACAGCAGGAGAGGAGACAGTGAATTTAATGGCAATCATTGTGTTATCGGTGGAGGAAAGCTAAAGAAGTCACCCTCAGAGATGATGGAAAATCAGGTTGGAAAGTAAAAAATTAACATCTCAGTTTTGGAGTGCAAGACATAAATGGAGGCAATCAACTGAAACAAACCTTATAATTCTCCTTTACAAAGGCTCTGGAGGAAGAAAGGCAAGAACAGGTTGAAAAGTAGAGATATCTGACCCCCAAGTCACCAGTGTCCCTGACTCATCAGTGTAACATCTCAGTGATGTTACGCACACAGGATGTAAGCATGGATGGGGCTCAGCCCCATGACACTGTCCAAATCCCAATATGACTGGTTTCTGAGGGCTTCTTTTTTGGATGCTTAGTTTGGCACACTGCAGAGAGGCTTGAGAGTCAGCATGTGCTGAGCATTGCTTCATTAATGCTTCTTGAACTTGAGTAGCAGAAAATGCAGATATTAAAATCACCAGGTACTCCTGAAAGATTTGGTCCATGTCTGTCCATGTGTGTTGCAAAGTCCATGTTGTATGTAGGTGCACTATAAAAAAAGGAATGAGATATATGAACAATTGAACTGCTGAGTATTGAAACATATATATTACATAAGTATATGTTTATTACAGCTCACTGCACACAGGTGCTTCTAGGATCCTAGCATAACATCTAGTATCCTAGTGTCATTTTAGGATATATCTTATCTCCTACAAAATCCTCACAAAGAAATATAGGTATACTTATCTGTAAATATAATAAATGGCTTTGTTTTGACAGAGTAGAAACACCTAAGATTTACCTATTGTAAGCGTGATATTGTTGTCCCAAGGACAAGATTGCTAAAAATCAGTCATTGCTATTATATTAATTTTTTGTGATTTAGTAAAACATATTAGATTGTTTAATTCTGGAAAAATACTTAATATTAATTTGAAGGACTTCAGAATGTTTCTTCCTTCCCAGGTACTGTATCCTCTGCAAATAAAAACACTTATGAGGACACAAAGAGCTATCACGGTTCTTACTCCTAACAGCTGAAAACAAACACTTCCTCTCCATTATGAAAATGATCACATATTCTACAATGCCAATTTGTTAGCACATACTGCAGTGTGGAAACTCTAAGTTTCATCCCCAGCAGCCAAAGCTGAAAAAATGTTACTATCAAGGGAGTATTCCTTAAACCCTAGACTACAGAGTGTATCTGAAAGATTTCTAAATGATAGTCAAGCATCCCAGGTACTGGCCTGTCGAGACAGCACAGAGGATTAAATCACCCTTCACAGAACACTTTACCCCTAAGTGCCTCTGAAATAGGAACATCATTCTGAAAGAGCAATGGAAAGATACCACAGTCTATCATAAAACTGTTCTGGGTACTTTTGTCTTTGTTTATGAGAAAGCATTGCCAACTGAGATGTGTAAATAAAATCCTAGCAAGATGAAACATTACTTTAAATTATGGCAAAATCAATCAGTGTCTAGATAAATCATCTTCTTAAAATTATCTTCTATATTTTGCCAATTAACTTAAGTGAAAACCATGTGAAAACATGCAATTATTGCTGCTAGGAATGAAACAGTAAATGAAACTAAGCCATGTCTTTATTCTGAAATGGTTATGTAAATAAATAAAAAATATCTAAGTGTACATCTACAGTCAAACATGTCCTGAAGTACTTAAAGTGTGATACATCAGGTGGCCTATTTATATTTTTTTGCTATTTAAAAATAGCATCAAACTCGCCATAGGTCTTCATTTGTAACAGTGCAGGTAGATTTTTATGCCCACATGGCTGGGTGAATTCTGTGCTACTGTATGAGCAAAAGCACTAGTTCATTAAGAAAATCATGAAAATAGCTGTGCTTGAGGGGTGAGGAAGTAGACTGCTTAGGAAATTATTGGACACAAACATAGTTAAATACATGTCTCTGTATATGTACTAAAACCTTTCAGCATTTCATTTTCGTGATTGTAAGGGGTCTGGCTGGGATGCAGTTAGCATTCTTCATAGGAGCCCTTATGGTAACAAGTTTTGGATTTGTGGATAAACCCCTAATTTATTATTTTTGATAATACAGCGATGCTTTGTCTGTTAATGAACAATGCTTGCATATCCTCAAAGCTTTCTATTTTTTCACTCTGTTCTCAAAGTGATTAAGAAAGTGGTGTGCAAGAATTTGGGAGTAGACATAGCCAGGACAGTTGATTCAAACTCTCCAATGGGAATTCCCAAATTTATATTCCATACTGTATAGTATCAGTCCTTTCTCAAAATGTTTGCCCTCAGAAAATGCTGAAGAACTAATTTAGCACCTGTTTCTGTTCATTTCAGATAAGGCCAACTCAATTTTCAATGAAAACTAAAAATCTTACAGCAGTTTAATAGTGATTTAAATTAAAGAAGATTAATTAAAATTGGGTAGTGAATAACAAACTGCTGTTATTAGGCCTACTGACACAGATGAAGATCATTTGAGGACAGGCTTTGGGATCTCTACCCTCAAGCTAAATAATGAAGGAATAGAGTAAAGCTTTCCTATTTGGAAATGCACACATTATCCTGATAGTTTCCTGGATCATTTTATAAGGAGCTGCTTTTCACAACAGAAAGACATAACTCAAGCACTTCACAACATCAAAAAAAAAAAAAAAAAAAAGCAAAAAATTATCTGAAGTATAATATAAATGATCTATGGTTTGGGACCAGTAAGCCATTTTATTGGATGGGTCAGGGCACTCTTTACACACCACTTGAATAGCTTAAAGCACTCCAAGACATAGCTGCATTTTTGCTTCATATTCTTCTAAATGATGCTCTTTTTTAGCTTTTAGTTACATTGTGTACTTACTTAGGAACTTAATATATGCTTTTTTTTGAAAACTGAGGTGACTGTTGATTTAAAACCATGGAGTTAAATGATGGCTCTTCACTTCAGATGTGTTTAGAAATGTGATACATATCTGAATCTTAGCCCAGGGTCAGAAGTTTGACCCGTGTGTCCCACTAAACATATTTGTGAAAGTTACGTTGAAAATGAGATTGCTGTTAATTGTGATAATTTTTTTTTTTTTTAGTATTTTCAGTCTTTTTCTAAATGTGAGTATATGAACCCTCCTAGATAGGTTATATGAATGACAGCAGCCTGTATGGTACAACAGAAATTATGGTAAGGATAATGTGGCTTGGTTGATATATGTGTTCTACCACAATATCAGTATTAAATAAGACTTGATTGTCAGAGGTGCCAGCCTAGTTTATTAAGGGAAGCCTGTGAAGTATGACAGCATGGTTGCTGCCTCATTTGCAGTTGCAATGTCCCAGCTGAGACATTTTTATGTTGAGAGAAGGGTGGGATGAGTAACCAGGATTAAGAGTCACTAGAGTCATCCCAGGGGAAGCAGCTGTCACTCTGGAACACAACCCTTGGCTTGTTTGAAGTGTATATATATAACATTTATTTTAGGCTGCTGTGGTGATTTATCTTAGCTACAATTTAGAGTCCAAAGGTAATAAGTAAGGCAGGCAATTTCCACATACAGCCAATGACAAGAAGTAGGATCCTCCAAGGGGCAATTCAGAGCATACAAGTTAGATGCTAAAGTAGCTGAAAATGGATGATGTGTTTACTTCCTTCTGAACTTCGTTTTCATCATCCATTAAGGGGGAGCAAAATTATTTCTTTTGTTTTTACTCTCTCCCCACTCTTTCATTACATATTAATTGTTTTTCAGGTAGAGCTTCCTCCAGCGGCACAAAGGCAATTTTAAATCCTACACTTTCCATATGTACTTTGTGTTCTAGGAGCAAACGTATCCTGCAAGCAGTGAATGCCAGGATGGAATACTGCTCTAGGATGCATGTCTTTGGCTATTTTGATATTGCTAATGGGGAGTAGAAAATAGTTTTCTCGAGCCTATTTTATTGCTACATTGACTATTCTGTTTCACCTTTGATGGTTGAACTGAATTGATCCAGCTTGAGGAAGAGATTTGTGGACAAGCATGCATACATTACTAAGCCATAAGACCTGAAAGAAGACATTGTGGTTTAAATCCAGTCTATAAAGCCTTATCACTGAGCTCAGCATGCAGGTGAAGGAATCTGTTCTTAACCAAAATAACCAGCACATGCATGCTCAGAGCTGGCATGCAAGGTGCTATGGCAACTATATAGTAAAAATGGAGAATCAGCTGTTGTCTATCCTGTGAGCTTGTTTGAATAAAAGACATTAATTGCTAAGTGTCTGTGCTTTCACAAGATGCTCAAGGGCTCATTAACCTCAGCAGAATAGCAGACTCATTAGCAGGATTGTCTATGGATTAACCATTCAAGACTGATAGAGATAGCATTTGCCCAGGGTAGGTTAAATTAACTCCATATATTCACATTATTTTTATCTTTTACAGAAGCTGAAGGATCTTTGGAAATACATTTCTGTAATTTTCTTCTATCACAGCTTAACCAGGTTTTAGAAGCTAAGAAGGGGGTTTACTGTGGCTTAATTTGTGTGTCAAAATTGGCATCAAAGTGGATTTTTCTCTTAAAAAAGTCAGGATTGCAGGTTTGGTAGTTTTGCTCTTTTGTCCATCTGCCTTAAATATTGGTGAAAGGTCCAATGATAGTCTAGAAACATGCCTAAGATGATCGGTCTGACATTCCTCAGATCTAAAACTGAGTTCTTGCAATTAGTCTGGAGCCAACCCTAGGCCATCTTTGTCTTTGAGACAAGAAGATTAAAAATGGAGGCAAGGTTCAAAAGAAACTTCAATCAGTTAATTTAAAATCATGGTGATAACTCTTCTTCACCCATCTGTCTTGATTGCTTTCCTCCCAAAGGAAGCCAAGAGGACCTGGAGTATCTTTCTTGTAGATAAGAATAACTGTGCTGTATGGGCTGAGGAAGAAGATTCTGGCTTATTAGCAGATATAGGCTTAAAGCTGAAACTAAATCACTTCTCTACATCACTGAACTTGATGTAACTCTGAGAAATGATCAGTGGCTAATTCATTCTATAAGTGAGGTTTCTTCATGTGAATAATTGAAAAGTAATTTGACAGATCATAGATCATAGATTCATAGAATGGTTTAGGTTGGAATGGACTTTAAAGGCCATCTAGTTCAACATGGTCTGCCATGGGCAAGGACGCCTTCCACTAGACAAGGTTGCTCCAAGCTCTATCCAGCCTGGCCTTGAACAATTCCAGGGATGAGGCATCCACAGCTTCTCTGGGAAACCTGTTCCAGTGCCTCACCACCCTTTCAGTGAAGAAGTACTTCTTATTATCCAATTTAAACCTACCCTGTTTCAGTCTACATCAAGCTTAGTTCCCCTAGTCTTATCAGTATATGCCCAGGTAAAAAGGGCTCTGCTTTAGTGCAAAGGACAGCACTGATCCTAAAGTGACCCACAATCTTTTGCTATGAATTTCAGAGCCTTCAGCTTTATGTTGCTACAAGCAAAACCATCATCTGTGAATTGCAGTGAATCAACACTCTTCTTATAAGTTCTAGAAGACACCTGACAATGTTTTTCTTTTGAAAAAGGCACTTATTTATTTCTTACAGTTGTATATTTGTTTTCTGTTAGGAAAATTAACAAGGAGCTTCTTTTGGATCCTTGTGCACAAAAAAATGTAAGTAGACAAGATTGTTTGTGAATGATACCACCTTCATTCAATAAGACATGTCTTAGAAAATGGCTCTGAAGTGTTATCAAAAGTATAAAGCATGACTGTGCTCTACTCATCTAATGAGATGACTTCTGTCAAGCCATTGATTTTTCTCAACCCTCTGAATAATGGCTTGAGAGTTTTTGCTGTGCTGTAATTAGCCAAGGAAGGAGCAAATCACTTTTAAAGTTAGCCCATACAGGAACTTGCTGTTTATAATATGCATGAAAATTAATTACACTTCGAATTTACTCAACACAAAGAGAAGCTAGTGAATCACAATTTGCAGTTCATTGAATAAATGTCAGTTATTGATTCCTGTGGTTCAGTACTAGAGAGGTAATGTCATGTTTGCTACTCATTAGAGGTGACACAGCACAATATATCATAAAATGTAATTAGGGGAACATCAATCATTTAAAATATACAGCTAAGATTAAATGTATTGCTGTGCACAGAGAAACAAAAGGGCTCATTAACAACATAGTGTAATGTGACAACAAGAGAGAGCCTGATTTTCAAAAAAAGGAACCTTTCAGAGTGCTGAAGATCATGACAAGCCTCTTCTTCATATTTTAATTAAGATTTTAATCTGCTTTTGCTTTTGCTGCTAGAACAAATGAACTTTCATGCATGCCATTTTGTCAAAAATATTTATGATAATGTTCATTAATTGTTGATTAATAAAACTTCTGATTAAGATTCTTTTAAAACTGGTCAAATGTCTTTTTGAATGGGGCTTTCAGATCATCTTTGCTGAGGTCTAAAATGTGACTGTTTGATCACAACTTACACCAATAAATCTTTATGATTTTTTGATATCACACTTGAAGAGAGAGCTAGAGAACCAGAACAATAAAAAGCAGGGAGGGAGGAAAAAAAAATCAAAGATTTACCTTGCTGTGAGAGAACTTCTACAAGGAGCTAGTGGGCATAAGAAAAAAGCAGAGGAGAAGCTAACATCCTAACACCTTTCCTAACACTCCTTTCTTTAGCAATGCAAGTAGAATTTCAGTAAGGGTAGTTCTTACAGCTCTGTAAAGCATGATTTGAGTCTGTGAGTTGTTAGAAATGCTTGAAAAGTTGAAGGCCTGTAGAGTAGGCTAAATTTAGCTCCCTGTGCAGTGGAGGGATCCAATTCTCGTGAATGGTGGAAAATGATCCTTTTACCCCTGCCTGTAGAGTCCCTCATCTGTTCTCTCCTAGGCTGTTCTTTCATCTGCGCTGCCCAGCTGAAGCAACAGCAGAGAAGTCTCCTAGGAGGAGAAACACTACCAAGTAGCCTTGCTTATTCTGCCACTTGAAAAGCTTTAAAATTTTCCTTACCTGAGAAAGCAATAGATTTTACAAATAATCAACTTTAGGAAATGTGGCGCTGTGAGCAAGTGCCTTATTATGCTGTGTGCTGGATAGGAGGCAAAGATCTTCTCTAGCAGAGATTTTTTTTAATGACTCTTGGATATTCAGATCCTGAACATTATCCTAATATGAAATAAACTATACCAGCATTTTCATTCACACTGGAAGTTGTTAGTTCTCAGATATCCTTCCTTGTTCTCTCTCTTTCTACTTTAATCAAAAAAGAGAAAAAAATTGGCCACAATGGAATGGCTAAAACATGAATTTTATTTGCAAATATATTCCTTCTCTTTTTCTCTGTTTCTCTGCCCTTTTCTCAGGGCTACATCTGTGTTGGCAGCTTAACTCATTACTGAACTTCAGAAAGTTTCTTAAAAAGATTTAGTCAATGCTCCCATGCCCCAATCCCTGTCCCCAGGCACTTCTGCTCAGTTAAAATTTAAAGCCAGAGCTAGGAGTCCTGGCACCAAGCCTGTCAGAGTTAATGGAGCATCTAGAGGATGCTCTTAGTTCATGTGGTTCTCTTTAGACAGTCATGTGAGGAGCAGGGAGTTGGACTCTGTCCTTATGGGTCCCTTCCAACATGAGATATTCTATAATTCTATGATTCCATGAGCCGGGCCCTCTGGGAACACTTGGGTTGGTGTCAAGCCTTGAATTCATCCCTCTGCCAGACTTCTGTAGATGCAAAACCCTCCAGGGCTTCAGTCCTGAACCATCTCATCTATAGGTCATGTTTTATTTACATGAAATTCAATCCCAGCACTCATAGCTGTGCAAAAATCTCTTTTACCTGTACCACCATGTCCTTTCTCCATACTTTAGAATGAGCTGTGCTCCCACAGAACAAGTTTTCTAGAACAAGTTTTTCAGAAGTTTGCTGGTTCCTGTTGATATGCCCGTGTCTCTAAAAAGGAGGAGGTACTGAAGTGGGATGAAAGCAGACTGTAGGACTGAAGGAAGTAGATTGTAGTGCTGTAGGTATGCAGGCCCTTCCCATTCCAACCAGCATCATTGAGAAATGGTCTTCTCTCAACTAACAGGCTCTCTTGACTGTATTGGTCACTGCCATTTGGCTCTATGGAAATTGGTCTTTTAGGCAGATATTTAACAGAAGCTTACACACCTGCCGTGCTGGTAGATGCCCAGGTGGAGGACTCATGGGTTGATCTAATCTGTCTGAAGATTGGTCTGTAATGCTGCTTCAGGTAGATTAGGTGCCCTGTTTGACTCCCAGCTGCCACTTCAACTGTATAAGCTGGGACTGCTTGTCACTATTGCAGTCTTGGTGGGGGTGAGGAGTTTTTCTCATCCTCACTTTTGCTTCTGGCTAGAACTTAACCCTGTGGTGTTCCCGAGTTGCCCAACAGACAGATTTTCGCTGAAAGCATAGGATGGGAATTGGCTCCCTGTGAGTTCAGTGGCTCCTCTGTGAGGAAGAAATTGAAACCACATGTCCCACCACCCAGTAAGATGCTTCTAATTCAAATAAACCTTTCCCCTGAAATTTTAAGCATTTAGTAATCATTTAAGAGTGAGCATTCATTGTTCAATAAAAGGGGATAAGATAGTCTCAGAGTTAGCAGTATTGGGAGCCAGTTGATCAGAATTTTTTTGGAATAAGAGGCATAAACGAGGCATGACTTATGTGTCCCTTACTTAAGGGAGGACAAGTCCCAGGGTGTTCACGCAGAACAAAGTAGGAGTGAGAACTGTGCCTGTTCACAAGGCAGAGCCTTGGGTTTTGTAACTCACTGGGGAGCACTAGTTGTTACTGAGGTCTTTATGTGTGACAGCTCTGGTTTCTTTTTCTCTGCCAAGGTCAGGATGAATAACACAGGAAACGTAGATTTCAAGTTGGGACTTGCATGTTTATTGTTTCTTATCTGTTTCTTATCTGAGTATTTACGGACTCATGAGCTGTGAGGTCAATCCAGCAAGATAGAGAAACAAGGTAAAATGGAGAGCTTCTAACTCTTTCCAAGGTTATTTAAGTGATAATCTCCCCAAAACTGAGGTGACACCTATATTATTTATACTTTTGACCCAATAATGACCACCCAAGGCCTGCAATGCAGACCTTTTTCACCCAATTACAGAAAACCACCTAAACCCATGAAGAAGGAAGAAGAAGGTGAAGAAGGAGGACTTAGACAACGCCTTAAACCCTTCATCTTGACTCACAAATGTTACTATATACTAGAATCCCAAAATCCAAGTTTCCAGAATTTTAACATTTATGTACGTTTGTCATAGCATTGAAATTGTCCACATTTAAAGGGCTATGTCTTGAGAAAGAAAGTTACAGAAATTTCAATATCTTGGATATAAACTAGGATTAAATTAGCATCATAGTGACTCTTGTTAGAGTCTGTCCTGGCACTACAATAAAACCACAACCACCCCATTTCCCACAATTTTTATTCTAAGCTGATTCTTTTTTTTTTTGGTCGGATTTTCTGGAATATTTTGTGCTAAGACAGTAGACAAAATTTTAAACAAAAATTTCCAGGTTGAATGAAATAAGTTTAAATGTTCGAAAGTTTTGCTCAGCAGAATAGGAAATTCTGCAAGATCTGCCTTTAATTTATCTATAATACTGTTTTGCATGCATAACTAATGTATATCTGCATATTGGTCAATAATAGTGCAGAAGGAACTAAGTAAATTGATTGCTTATACAAATTCAGGCCCAAGACAGTAATTGCATAATTAATGTGTATTACACAGCTTTAGCTGGAAACTTACAAACCTTATTTACTTAGCAATATACATTTAAATAATGTTTCAGAAGTCCAGGGAGACACTACAGCATGTGAATAAAAAAACATTAATCCATGCCTAGCTGAGTTGAAAGCACAGCCAGGCTGTATGAATTTATTTAAAGCAATCCACAAATGTGCTCCAGCACTTTCTTGCAAAGTTAGCCATGTAGAGAACCTTTGTTAGATTCCTTTTTATCTTTATTTTCAAGTGAAAGGAACAATTAAAGAAAGCATGTAACTAAATAAAGAAGAGAAGGCAAGGCAAAGAAAAAAAAGGTTGAGAGTCAGCCAGTCTTTCTGTACCATTGAAGAAGCAGCAGATGGAAATTGGCACCTGGCCACCTTTCTCCATAGGAGAAGGCAAGAGTCTGAGCTCTACTGAACAATTGACTTTTCCTAATTCCTAATCAAAATTAACAAAGGCATTTGTGCTAAGTCACTTTGTCTTGGAAGCATGTGGAGGCTTCAAATACGTTATTACCTCTCAGAACTGTTCATTTGGTGAGGGAGTCTTCTGGTTGCATATTGAGCTGCAGTACAGTGAACATGAACAGTTGGTTGTGGTTGTAAAATAGACTTTTAAAGACATAGTTTGATTTTTGCAAGGTTTAGTAATTCTGAATGTCCCTCTATTGATGAATAGATTAATTTTAAAGCATTCATTCAACAGCTAAGCATAGAACTAAAAAGGGAGAGGTGTCAATGACACAGGATTTTCTAAAATGTGATGTTGACTTTGCTTTTAGGCCAAGAGATCAGAATCTGCCAATGTCAGGAAAGCATAAAATCACAGCATAATTCAGCTTTGCAGACATCTCTGGACATCTCTAGTTCAGCATCCTGTTGTTGGTGAGACTGAAATGTCCAGTGCTGCACTATATTTGAAGGGAGAAACTGGATATAAGAGAATTTGATAGGTACTGGGAAAATCATCTCAAGTATAGAGGGATTCATCTCAGGTAACATTAGCTCCCTTATGATTACTTTAATTTTAGCCAGTCACTCATGTTCCCTCTCAAAGGAGTAGAGTTTCCTCAATAAAACACTACATAAATATTGGAGACAGATTAGTTGAATCTTCCAGATTCTCAGCTGATGAAACTGAGGTAGCTATCTGAGACTGTCTGCCTAACTTCTAGATGGACAAAGTCAAGTGAAGTGAGTCCCATGTATGATATTAACCTCCAGTAGCATAAAGGAATGGAGGCTTTCTGTATCAGCCTGTTTGGCTGGAAAAGAATCAGATTAAGTAATAAATAAAAAAGAGTTATTGACATTAAAGTCGATGGTGTTTGATTATTTAGAGTCTGATGCATTAACATCTATTTCTTGTTTTCAGTATATAAACTTTCTGGAGGCTGCTGTTCTTCTGGATATTAATTTGAGAATTAGGTTCACATGATGACTAGATATTACCCCAGGATGTTCAAATTTAATTGCCATTATTCTGACATAGGATCAAGGCAAAGAGTAGCCAGGCAGCTTAGGGTGTTGGAATGCAGGACTGAATGAAAGAACATTATTTTCCTTGTCAACAGGTTTTAGAACAGCAAGAGGACATGAGAGACAAATCAATGTCTTACAATTGTAGTCTACAGTCTCCCTCCTATTCAATTCCTTAAAATGGATTTTGCACTAGATACATAAGACTTAAATGTGCTAAAAAAAGACCATGGTGACTGGAAATGGTAATCTGTGTGCTTTCTCTATTTTTAAGGGCACCAGTGCAAAGCAATATTTCATCTGAGATGGAAGTGAAGATAGAAACTTACAAGCTTACATGTTCTTGTGTCAAATTTGCTGAGTCCCCTGCTGAGACGTGGACAGCTTTCTCTGTTATGTGATGGAACACAGAGGGTCAGAAGCAGAGAGAGCTTAGACCTTTCCCATTGATGTTTTGCAATCTGAGCTCAGTGACAGCCAAGCAATGTTTTGCATAGCTTCCCTCTCAGCATGTGGATTTTCTTTTCTTCTTTTCTTACTTTCTTTTTTCCTGTGTTTGCTGTTAGTGTAATTTTTTCCTCCCAATTATCAGCAGTTGCCAAAAACATATTGCTTGATTTAAACTGAGAATTTGCTTTTAGAGCTGTGGTATTACCAGCCTCAAAAAGTTATAAAGAATAATTTGCAAGTCAGACTTCAAAAGCCACAACAATTCTTTAAGATTAAAACCCTTCCATTATATTCCTATTGTATTTTGTTGCATTCTATTATATTATTCCACTGACATGTGATTTACTTTAATGCTCAGAATATCATCCAGTCTTCTAAATTTCTGGGCAAAGGTCAATCTCCAACTTTGTGCTTGAGTTTGCTTACTCTCTCATGCTACATTCACCTCTCCCAGTAATGCAGATTCTGTCCTCATATCCTATGCCTCACACTCTGTCTACTCAGAACCATAGGCCCAGACATAAAATTTGTTCAAAGCCTCCATTCTCTCCTGTGTCCCTGCCAATGAATTCATTGTGTTGCCAGGGTTGTACTCCAACTTGAAGCCCCATATTCAACCCTGGATGTTCTGATCATCAAGTCTGGGGTTTGTCTAAATAGCTGTTGCCTTCTACAAAGTACATGTGGATACTGGAACTAGTCAACATCTGCAACATTTCAAAAAATTAGGGAGAAATATAAACTGCACCTTGTCTTAAATCTGGCAGAAAAAAAAGTCAGATGAATCTTGTTTTGCAAATGAAGTTTTCATTGAATAGTCTACCTAAGAAGCCCAGAGCGACAGGCTCAGATGGACAGGTCTGTATTGCAGAAATCAAAGGAAAGGCAAAATGGACTCTGCCTTTGTAAAGTATAAGACTTCTCAGTCATTTGTTTTTCTCTTTTCACACTGGACGTAGAGGGAAGACACCTGGAATGATGAGTCTAATTCAGTTTTTATGAAGGAGGTGAGAGGAAGAATCAGCATAGATGTGATGATGCTTCTGAAGAAAATAATTAGTTAAAGAGAATTCTGAATGGATATGGAAACAAAGGACTGTCCCCCTTGAAACTAGAGAGTCAGGTAGATACACACAGAAGTCTAGAAGTCTGCAGGATGGCTTGCTGAGAAAGGAGTGCTTCATGATTTGACTGGAAGTGCTACATCTCAAAGATACTATAAGTTATCAAATTTTGTTTCTAAGAGCTGCAGAAGGAGGAAGCTACAGTGATTTATTTTTTTTACGTGCTTTGTTCTCTTTCTTATTAGCCCCTCAAATGTAGGGGAATTTTAATATTTTTTTCATGATCTTACACGTGAGCCCTAGATGCAGAGATTCTCAAACATACATACACTGGTGTGCAAACCAAGGTATTCTTGTGTGTTACTTGGCAAAACAAATCATAATGAAGTCTAGTGGTTAGTTGTGTAAATCTGTGAAACTTAAGAACCAAAGCCCCAGACTCTTATGTCTCTTTGACCATAGTGGTTGTTAGTTAAATAAATAGCTGTGCTTATATTTGAGAGTAACCACAGAAATATTTAAGAGTTAAAATTCTTTATGGGACAGGCAAGGATGGGAATGTGAAATCAGTGTGTCTCAACCATGCTGAAAATGCCAGAGCAGACAAATGTCCTGGAAAACCTGTATCAGCTACTCTTCTGAGGCCTCTCTCTCATGCATGCAATTATTTAGGGTTTTGTTTAAAATGGCTGGAAAAGTTATAAACACGGCTCCCAACATGAATCTGGCAGGTACTCTCAACAGCCAGAAGGAGCAGTATTAAATAGGATCGATCCAAATCCCTAACTCTTTTGAAATTCAAGGACTGAGGAGAAAATGAGGAGCTTGATGATTAAACGTAGAGAGCTGTCATTGCTGCATTATATTAAAATAACCTGCCTCTAGCAAGCCGCTACTATTTCTTCCTTTAAATCTGTCACTTTTGAGGAGCCTGTTACTCCAGCTGGCTGCATCAGTAGCTTTGGAGCTATGTAAGTTTTACAGTGAAGAGAGCACTTATAGTGAGACTTTTCATGAACAGTAGGGGACCCATTAACCGCTGAATAACCACTGCAATGTGCAAGTTATATTTTCCTGTGACTTAATAGGACTCATCACAATCAGAAACTTAAAGCAGAAATGATTCTCAGATGTGTTTTTAAGACACAGCAAGTCTCCAGGCAAAATGCAACTTATTTGTTTATGGATTACTGCCATTAATAAACAGATACAAGGCTTATTACTGCCTCAAGCCACAGCACTTTTAATGATGTCCAGAGCAGATAGCTATTAAAACTGCAAACAGTAGCACAATGGACCTGGCTGGAATGAGCAGAAGGAAGAGGAATAGCACGTCAATGGCCAAGTCCCTGACACTCAGAGAATGAGCAGAGGTTTCTCATTATAAAGACCGCTCTTTCTTTGTAGCCTTTGTCTCTCTGAAGCAGACTCCAGTGTCTTCCAATAGATCTCCATTAAGTTCACGTTCTTTTTCTTGAAGCTAGAGGCATAGTCTCTTCTACTTGACCCCTGAGATTTTTCTTTCCTCCACAAAGAGCAGCTTTAATACATTTTTGTGAGAAGCGATTTTCCTGTCACATGAAATTTTGTGGCTTAAAAACCTACCAGAACTCTCTTTTCTTTCTGCAGTGATCTTCTTTATTTTAAAGATATGTGTTTTTCACATCCCAACTGTGTGACTGGACTGACTGGACTATAAGACTATTAAGTAATTTGGAGATAAGTATCTGCACTTTTTTTTTTTAAATAGGTCTGTAACAGAGGCATTTCTTGTTTCCCCAGGGAGAGGGCTCCTAAAATTATAAAAATAGTTAGCTTTCTTTTCCAGTAGACCGGAGAGGTGGATCCAGTTGCCATGTTAATTTAGGGATTAAGATGACTCAGATTCAAGACTCTCATTCATCAAATATTTGGACTCTGTTGTGTGGTATGAAAACAAGGTAAGTGCCTCACAAGCAGGCTCTCTCTTTTTCCTGTGTTTTCTTGCATCTCATCCTCAGAAGCAGCCTGTCCCCAGACATTAGTGTCCTACCTCTTTCCTCTGCTCATGTTTCCTGTTCAATTGGTCGGTGTACAAAGGAGCACGTCCCTCCTTCCAAGCATGCAGATTTCCTCACAGCCTGGAGCTTGCTGAATGGCTCTGAAAACTGTGCAGATAAAATTTAGTCAACGTAGAAATTATTTGCATGCATTTTAAGGGCATTTACATGCTTGATGTGTATTTATGCTTGTGAGAATGTTTGTCGCATGGATAGGCATGTCATGTTCATTCAAACCGCACTTCTGTTGAAGGTGGCTGTGAAATTAAGGGCCCTTTGAGTTCACTAGACTGGCTGAGGGTAGGCTAGAGGAGGTGTGTGCAGGAAAAAGAGAATCTGAAATGGGAATGTCGTAGTTTAGGAATGGTATTCTTCAGTTTAGTACTCCTGCAAAGGGTCATGCCCTCTCCCCCTCCCCTTCCAACAGGAGGCACAAAAAGCAAAGGTCACTGGTTGAGATAAGAATAATTTACTGGAAACACCAATGAGATGAAAAAAATGAACTGCAGCAGCAACAATATTAACAACAAAAGTGTACAAAAGAGAGAGTGATTCATATGCAAAACGCTCATCAAGCCCAACCTTCGAGTCCTTCAGCCAAATGCCAAGGAACTCTTTCTTCAGAAAAGGAGAGTCCCTTATGCCTGTCCCCAGCAATGAATTAGGTGGTATAGAATAGCTCCCTGTCTTAGCCATGCCCCTCCAAGCTACTGCAAAAATTAACCCTGTCCTGGCCAGAAGCAGATCAGGGAAAAAGGAAAAAGAGAAGGATCAGGTCTCTAAAATATTTAGGTTTGTATGCTTATGAATAAAGCTTGTGACCTCTATGAAGAGCAAGGGAGACAGGGGGTCAAGGGGCCAAGGGGTAGGGTGAGAGAATCTGTGAATTTATCTTCTCATAGCAGAAATGAATTGAAGAAGAAGCTACAGCTCCTCTTTATGGTCTCCCCAGGTGACAGAGCACACGGATGAGATGTGGAGCCACAGGAAAGTCTGTGAATCATAGGCCAGCTGCTCGTCACCTGAGAGCATCCTCCCCTAATGGGAAAAGGCAACTATCATCACCAAAAAGGGTAAAGTTGAAAATATAATTACTGAGGGCATGGTGAAGAGGGGTTCTCCTGTGGCTAGTTTTTCTGCCTTCAGCAAGAGTCTTTGCTTCTTGTAAGGTGCTATTTCTTCCATTGCCAGGAAAGAGCCGTTGAAGGTATCTTCTTCCTTCACGTTGACAAAGGGGGCTTTAGGACTTTTCTAAGGACTGTGAAGGACTATGAGCTGTCACATAGAGAAAAATGAAGCAAGAGCTAGAAGAGGAGGTGTGAGATACCAATTTGCACCTCATTTGTGCTCTAAATGGAGCTCAGAAGCCCTATTTTAAAATTCTGAATGTTATTTTTTTTTAATGCCAGTGTTTATAAAAATGTTTATATCAACTAAATTCCTTCTAAAAGGTCGCCATTAAAGTTAAATGAAGTGGAATTGAAAATATCCTATAAAATGCTAAAGGATGGTTATCATACTGCTTGTCCTAAAATCAAGAGTGTGTGTGAAATATATGTGGTATTTCCTCTAAGTCTTGGAAACTAATAACAGCTTGTGACTTTTCTTGTTATTTTTGGTCTTATTAACTTTTAAGGAATGTTTCAGTCATCTACTGCAAACACAAAATTATATCTTTACACAGTACACGCCTTAGTCCGTGTCACCTAGATTGCTAGGAGATGGTGGTGGTGGTTTGTAACTAATTAATGAGTCTGTGTTGTATTTGCTCTAAAATCATATCCATCTGTGTAGATGATTTCAGTGAATTTTAACAGGGTCTCTATAAGATGTTATTACTTCTGTCATGCAGAGACAACTATATGATGATTTGCATAATTGTAGATGGAGGAAAATGTTAGCCTGCATATTTAAAACTGTTATATACATTTCCACCTCATTAAAGAAAATCACTAGAGCTAGGTAGCATACTCAGGTTGGAGATCAGGTGGCAAAGTATACACATTACACAATCTAATTCTCTACTGTTAAAGTGTTCCAGCTGAACAAAACCAATAGAACTGACCTTGCTCACTGAAAAAGTTAGAAAAGAAAACTCATTTGAAGAGTGCTTCTGTGAAAACACACATGTTCCTCTCTGTCATTGTAACTCTAACCTTGGGGATCAGTCACATTGAATGTGCTAAAGAGATGCTTTCATGAATAAGTGATGATAGACTTTAATATAATTAGGGATCTTAATAGGCAGAGAGCGAAGAAGGTTACTGTACTTGGAAAGTGAAAGCAGAGGGACAGAGTCACAGAGGGGATGCATGTACTGAAATCTGTAGTTTAGATCTTTTCTTCTGCCTAAATCTGGTATTGTGTAAATTTTTGCTGGTGAGCATTTGTGGAAGTGCTCAAGTCTTGACAACTCTGAATGTCTCAGCACATACTACATACCATAACCTTGGCAGGACCTGCAAGGAGGCAGATTCTGCTAATATCACACTTGAGATTTAGCCCTGATCTTGTGTCTGCTTCAAAACACTTCTGAACATAGTCCTACAGATGAACAAACACGCGTACTTCTGGCATGCTTTTTCTAATCCAACAAGTGGGAATACAACTTGATCCTCATATTAATTTGGATAAGATGCTTATTCTTTTTCCTTGTTTCCTTGATAAAAGAACAATTTTCAGGGGTGGCACAAAGAAGAGTGCCTGAAAACTAATTAAGGAAGTGAACCTTGATTGCCCACATTTATTATCTTCCTCTCTGGCATGTCCAAGTTCATAATCTCAACTTCTGGTATAGCAGAGATTCTTCAGTACCTTCTCTACTAATTTTGCATTGAGATTTAAAAATATAACAGGGATTGCAGATTTTTTTAAATGAACTATATTTTAATCCAAATTTAAAGGAATCACACTTTGATTATGCTATGATTTGACTGGAAATGTGAAAGACATAATTTTACTCAAGAAAGGTTTGAAAAAGTCTCTCAGAAGCTAGTGTTTTTTTGTCAGGGAAAGCAGAAGAAATAAATTTCATGCTCCTTTTTGGGTGCAAAATGTGTCTGGAATTAAAAATTTTGAAGTAAGCTCCACTGTATATCTTTGCCTACTGTAAAAGTCAGCAAAATTAAAATTCAACATGCCTTTAACTTTGCCTATTATTTTGTGATCACTAACTTTCATAAATATTTTTATTAGGATGCCATAGTCTTCCTAGAGTCCTACTTACATCAGGTGAATTTGGTGAAAAATGAATGTGAGAACAGATATTTTTTAAGGTTGTAGGTTTTGTTACAAGGGTGGAACTGGTATTCAAATAAGCAGTGCTAGGCAAATGGATATTATATAAGCTGAGTGAATCATGGAAAGTGATGAATAGTACAGCACCTAACTCATTACACCAAGAGAAAAAATAACCCGTTAAAAACTTTTGACATGCCAAATTTCTTTCAAAACACCCAATTGCATTTACTATACTTTTAACACATTTCGTATATGCATGATCCAAGTATTCCCTTATTCATGTTTTTCAAGTAAGAAAGCTGAAAAAGGCAGGGGTTTTAATTACTAATAACACAGGCAAAGAAGCAACAGTGCAACATGTTGACACTGGAAAACAAAAGATTAATCACAGTCCCTTTTGTTTGCCAATACTGCTTTTCCTTGTGTTTTTAGCAGATGTATGTGAAAAAATCCAAAGGCACTGTAAGGCAGAGGCGGTTTTGTCACTGAGTCAGTACCATTACATTTTCTCTGTGATACTTATCATTAGATAAAACCACTGAGTTGGGGCAAACTGATTGATCAAGGTCACCGTAGAAGTATTTTTTGAAATACAGGCAGCAATGTCCTAAAATGGCAAGTAAGTTCTAGTTCTGTCATTTAGATGCATGAGCAAAGCTTCAATAAGCAGGAGAAACAGTGAACATTTATAAAACTCCTGCCCTGGGTCTGCTGGTGGTAGTCTCATTTGTCAATACAGGTTCCTGAAAACTCAATGCTAAGATGCTTCCAAATGAATTTTGATTCTGCAAGGAGCTACTCACCACAGGAATGATTTGTCTTTACTCTGACTTGCTCAGCTTTGTAATGCTTCACCTTTTTATTTTGTAAGTTGTCCCCAAGCAAAATTGTGTGGAGTCTGTTTCTGATCCTCTCTCTCTCATGCCAAAGTACTTTGAAGACAAGAGAAGTAATAACGTCAGTTTTTGAAAGAAGACTATCTACATCTTTGGTTCTGTGCCAACTTTCTTTTCATTTCAGAGTCTCCAACAGATATGGACGAACTAGATGTTTCCATAATGTCCAGAATGACAATTTTGTACCTATAGATTCATCAAATACTCCCAGGAGCTCTACTCAGGGACATGAATTCACACATGCTGCCTGCAATACAAGCACAGAGCAGAAAGACAGCCCTTTCCCAAATACTATTCTGCATAAAAAGAAGAAGTGGTTAAAGACAAGCAGGAAGTACAAAGGGACAATATGATAAGACTGAGGGAATCTTAAAAATGAACTGCAAAGAGGTCATCCTAAAGTTTATGGGAATCATTTCACAGTCATGGGGGAGGCACATGTGAAACTGGGGCAGCTGTTACTTGAAAGTGCAGTAAAACTGGCTCTGACAGGATAGACAGGATAGGATAATGGTGGTGGCTGGTAAGAAAGGAATTAAGGGAAGAAAAACACTGTTTTACTCAGATTATGCCTTCTCTCAGATGAGACTCTGAGTCTTCACTGCTTGTTCTTATGGTCCAAAGACTTGCATTCTTACCAGTGATGCAACTTCAACAGTGATGGAGGCCAGTCCCTTGCTCTCATTGCTGAGCAGTCCACAATGCTTGTAATGCCCTCTAAGGATGTAGAGTTTAAGATCCCCCAGGCTGAGGCTGTTTTCCCTCCAAAGTTGTGCTGCTGTTGGCACATTGGGTTAAAAGAAATTTCCAGTCCCTGAGGGTCACTGAAGAGACACCGGAAGCTAGCTACATTGTTTTGGCAACCTGAAGGGGTCTATCAGTGTCTTGTTGCATTGTTCACAGCAGCAGGCAAGTATTTTGGAAGGACTGGAGGTCTGGTCAGATTTTCCTTTTATGCTAGGGCTAAGCACATTTGGGCACAGCCATAACTCACTCCAGTGTCTAACTTAGTGGTGTCTGTTCTGTACAATAACCTTCTGATGGAACACTGTGTGATTCATGGCTGCATCCAATATCAAGTGCTTAGCCCTGGTTTAGCCCTCTGCATATGCAGAGCATGAATGGTTTCTTTCTTTTCTTTTCTTTTCTTTTCTTTTCTTTTCTTTTCTTTTCTTTTCTTTTCTTTTCTTTTCTTTTCTTTT
>VZUI01032708.1:0-12243 GCA_013401135.1 Cettia cetti
ATGGGTCCTGGAAGGGAGAAAGAACCTGCCCCAGCTGCTGGAACAGCTGCCATGGACAGCAGAGATCCCCTGCAGGGAGGATGGCCCAGGATCATTGCTGAGCAGAGCCACAGCTGGCACTGCAGGAGGGCTGGGCTGGGCTGCTGCAACACCCTGAGCAGCAACAGGGCTCAGGCTGGGCTCTCACTCTGACAGGGCTTTCTTTTTGTGTGTTCTGTTTGTTTTTTGTACTCTTACATTTTTATTTTTAATATTCCTAGTAAAGAACTGCTGTTCCTATTCCCATATCTTTGCCTGGAAGGCCCTTAATTTCAGAATTATAATAATTCAAAGGGTAGGGGGTTCACATTCTCCTTTCCAAGGGAGGCTCTGGCTTTCCCTGGCAGACACCTGTCTTTCCAAACCAGGACACCCAGTGGAAAGAAAAATTCATTTGCAGAAGCAGTTCATTTGCAGCATTGACTTTGTGGACTCCCTCTGATTCCTGTATTTGTTTAGATCCAGCAGTGGAATTGGGGGGGAGGTGACCCAGGGGGTGAAGGACCTGCTGGATGCTGCCATGGCTGGATTTTGTGCCATTCTCTGTATGGATTTCACTTTGTAATTCATGTTTTTGTTAAGCTTGCTTCGAGTGACAGGAGTTTAGTGCAGGAGGCACAGAGTCCTGCCTGGCTGTCCCAGGTGCCTGGAATGCAGGGGGGCTGTTAAAGGAGGTTATCTGGGAAAGAACCAGCTGGGAAGGCTGGGGTGAGGTGGAGTGGGAAGCAGAGAGACCAGGAGGGCTGGGTGGGAAAACAATGGGAATCCTCCAAGAGGGATTTGGGACTAAAGGTGAGAATTCAGTGAGTCTGGGGCAGGAGGGGTAAGCTGAGTATCTGCAGGATGGCAGCAGGGAATGTTGGACTGGGATGGGCTCACCTGGGGCAGGCTGCAGAAGACTGGAGAGCAGAGAGCAATCAGATGGATAAAGGGAACTGGAAATTCCTTTTTTTACAGTTAATTTAAGGGCACTGTGTATAAATCCCATCAAGCTGACTCCCTGGGTGTCTCAGTGCAATGCAAAACACCATCTCTGCCCTTTGGCAAAGGAATGGTGGAGAAAACCCTCTTCCTCTGCAAGAGGAACCCCAAATATTTACAGTGCATGGACCATCCTGCAGGGTGGGGTCCTCTTACACCAGTGCAGAGGAAGCACACCCTGAGCTCTCCCAGCTGAGGAAATCCCAACTACAGCAGCCTTTTTCCTGGCAGAGAAATCCAGCATTTGGGGTTTGTGCCTGCTGTCTTCCCTAAAACCCCTCTCTGCTTGGAGCTGGCTGATTCTGGAGGAACACCTGGCTGGCAGATCCAGCACCTCTCACCTGGGGAACCCTGTGCTGCCTCCCCTCCCTGCTCCACCTCTCCATGGGATGGTGATTGCAGCTGGGAGCTGAAGGTCACTTGAAATGCCATCCTCATTTGGCTGCCTGGATGGGGTAATTACAGCTGGAAATACAAGGTTTGCTAAACAAATTACATCCCAAATGCAGTATTTACCTTGTGAGAGATGGATTGGGAACACCTGTGCCAGTCTGTGGAATAAAAAAAAGCAGGTTTAGGGGGTTGAAGTATTTTTTTGCTTGTGCTATCTCCTGATGGCTGTGTCTTTTGTCCCCTCCCACTGATCCCCAGCAGATCAGGGCACCACACGTGGTTTGTGTGGTGGTGTGGCTGTTTTGGGGCCCCTCATCCTCCTGGGGAGGCTGAACCTTGGCCCCAAGCAGGGCAGGGGAGCCCCAGGTGCAGAGAGCACCAAGGGTTTTGTGCTCCACTGGTGGTTTGGGCACTGGAGAGGTGTTGAAGCAGGGAAGGATCAGAGCTGGGGAGGAACTGAGCACCTACACTGTGACAGGACAAGGGGAATGGCTTTGAACTGACAGAGTGGAGGTGCAGGTGGGAATTTGGGAAGGAATTGTTCCCTGTCAGAGTTGAGAGCCCTGGCACAGGGTGCCCAGAGAAGCTGTGGCTGCCCCTGGATCTCTGGAAGTGTCCCAGGCCAGGTTGGTTCTGACTGTGGAGCATGCAGGACTGGCTGGAAGCCCAGACATCCCACTGGAGCTGTTTAGTTCTGTATTAAATTCCTGCTTTTGGATTAAATTCTAGTTTTATTCTCTGCTTGCCTGATGGTCCTGGGTAAAGATTGGACTTGAAGGTCTTGGAGGTCTTTTCTAGCCCCCTCTAATGCTGAACCAGCCTTTGCAGGAAGAAATTTCCCCCAAAATCCCCTGAGCTCCCCTGGCCCAGCCTGAGGCCATTCCCTCTCCTTCTGTCCCTGTTCCCAGAGCCTGACCCCCCGGCTGTCCCCTCCTGTCAGGGAGTTGTGCAGAGCCACAGGGCCTTCCCTGAGCTCCTTTTCTCCAGGCTGAGCCCCTTCCCAGCTCCTTCAGCCTCTCCTGTGCCCCAGCCCCTTCCCCAGCTCCACTCCCTGCCCTGGACATGCTACCCACATGGATGATCCTGTTGTGCTTTCCTAACAGGACCAAGAGCTGAATGATTCCCACCTCCCTTTGTTCCTGTGCTGGATTCTGATGGACACCCCCTGCAGCTCCAGGGCCACCCTCAGCTGAAGGCTCTGCTTGGGTTTGGGTTTTTTATTTTAGTTTTTAACATTTATTTTCTTTCCTGCTCACACTGAAGCAGTCCCAGAGCACAGCTGCAGAGTTTGAACACAGCAGGACAAGCCCTGAGGTGCTGCTCTCCCCTGGGGTTGGAAGGCTTGGAAGGATGAGTGGAACAAGCACCACTCTCCCAGAGGGCTCAGAGCTGGAGCCCAGACTCATCAATAAATGGGAATTTGGACGGGAGGGCAGGGTCAGGAGGGGACACTTTGGGTGTCTGGGTGCCCCAGGTCCCTGCTGCTGCCACCCAGGGCTCTGTCCCTGTGCCTGGGGCAGGGAATTGCTTCCCCTCTCTGATCCTCAGCCCTGCTCATCCCGTTTGGATCTTTCCCTTCAAGGAGAAGAATTTCTGGAGGGTCTGTGGGGTGGGAAGGGGCAGGGATGGTCCTGGCAGAGCAGGAGTGCCCTGAGGGCTGGTGGGAGACTCTCATCAGGGTCAACTGGAGCTGCTCAGAGCCCTCCTGCACAGTTCTGCCTTCACTTGGAGAAATAGAATACACTTATTTCATTTAATAAATAACATACATGATAGTGGGTTTGATGTTTGTGAGTCTGTAAGGTTTTCAGCCTCTCAGTAGCTGATTTTCTTCTCATGAGAAGATTTCTTGAGAGAATTTTTGTTCAGAAATAATTCATGTAAATAACCTTTCTCTTCTCATAACATTTCTAAGTTTCTCATAACAGCCCTCTCCCAGGTGTTGTTTCTGTTATTTAACCAATGGGAGAAGTGTCCATTTTACAGACCAATAATGTGCTTTCTTAGTGCAGCATGTTATAAAAAGGCTGGATAAATTGAAAATAAAGCCTTCTGATGTTCTTCTGCCTTTGAACTGGAGTCTTTGTGTCCAACAGCTACACATGATATATAAATAAATGTCTATATCAAATAAATATATTTTAGTTTGATTTATTTAATCTTTCTCAATTAGGCCTATGCAGCACTACTTAAAAGATATCTGAACACATTTGATTTTCCTAATCTTTCTTGACTTTCTCAGATCTATTTGCTACTTTCATATTAGAATTCCATCCCTTATATGAAATATACAATTTTAATAAAAGCTTAATATAAAATATTTCTTTATTTCCTGTTTTTTGTAGCATCTGGGTGGATCTTCAGCAGTGGAAGTGTCCTGGTGTGGCTGACACAGTTCCTGCTGAGGAGAAGCTGAGAGATGCTGATTTCTTTTGTTCTGGCCTGTGGATTTAACATGGGAAGAAAATCCAGAGAAGCTCCCTGGTTGCCAGGGCAGCCTGGCTGGCTGTGTTCTCAGAGACACTCACAGAAAATCAGAAGTTCCCAGAACTCCTGGCCTCACCTCCCTGGGCCCCACTGCTATTTGGGGAGAAACCACAAAAAGGGGGGGGGGGGTTCCCCTTTTATCTTTTTGATCTCCCTCTCTTTGGCTCTTTTGGGGTGCGAGGAGAGACCTGAGCAGGAAAAGGAGATCCCTGGTTTTGGTCACCCCTGCTGGCTGTGCAGGGCACCACTGGCTGCAGTTCCTCAGCAGCTGCTTTGGGAAACCTGGGAAAACTCGTTTGCTCCCTCCCCCTAATTAGGGTTTGTTGGATATTAATATTTCCAAATAACAGGATGGTGTTGGAGCCCTAGAAACTTGGAATTTGGGGTTTTAGTGTATAGTAATACATGTGAATCAAGATAGAGAATTTTGGGTGTTGTCTGGGTTCTTCTTCACCTTTTCTTCCTTTTTCTTCGTGGGTTCGGGTGGTTTTCTGTAACTGAGTGAAAAAGGTCTGCATTGCAGGCCTTGGGTGGTCACTATTGGGTCAAAAGTATAAATAATATGGGTGTCATCTTGATGTTAGATGAATAACCTTGGGAAGAGTTAGAGGTGCTCCATTTTACCTCATTTCTCTGACTTGCTTGTTAGAGCTCATGGCTGGTGAATCTGTAAATAGAAAGAAAATGAGAATAATCGCAAAAAAAGAATAAAACAAGAATAATAGAATAATAAGAATAATAAAATAAGAAATAATAAGCATCCAAGCACAAACAGCAACTCCTGTGTTATCAATCCCGACCTTGGCAGGGAAAAAGAAGGCAGAGCCATCCCAGGGGCCGCTCCTCCCTGGGTGAGAGGAGCTTGTTCCTGGGCAGAAGGACCTGCCAGGACCTCCTGGGGGTTGCTCCTGCCGTGGGGGTGGCAGGACCCCTGTAATTCATGCCCCAGCACTGCAGGGGCCTGGAGGGGTTCAGCCTTTCCTGGGGTTTTCCCTCCTTGTTGAGCTTCATCTCTCAAAGCTCCTTCCCTTGGGAATGTGTTACACTGAGTTCCATCCCTGGCAGTGTCCAAGGCTGGTTGGACGGGGCTTGGAGCACCCTGGGACACAGTGGAAGGTGTCCCTGCCCATGGCAGGGATGGGATGAGCTGAGCTTTGATGTCCTTTCCCCTCCAAACCATAGTTTCCATCCTGCTTTCCCTGGAATTTGTGAAGAATTCAGCTGGAAGTGCAGCTTGGTGACTCCTAACAGCAAAGCTCTGCTTCTCTTTGCTCCTTCTCCTTTGACTGGAGACTGTTTGGTTTGGGAAGCTGCTCTGTTGGAAGCAGGAAGGAAATTTTCAGGCTGTTTCTGTGCTGAATCAGATCAGAGGCTCCATTTCCAGTCAGGTCCCCACAGCAGTGAGGCATCTGTGGGGGGAAAAACTCCAGGGGGCCCTCCAGGTCTGCCAGATCTTTCTGAAGGAAGCACTGAGGAATTCAGTCACTAATGCAGTCCCTCAGGCTCTGGTGAGGATGAGTGATTTCCAGGGCTCCTGCTTTTAATGAGGGGAGAGCTTGCAAAAGGTCAACCTGCAGGGTTGTCCTTTGTCATCCACATTCCCACACTGGGGGAGCTGGAGGAGATTTCAGTGTTCCCTGGAGGTTACAGAAAACTTCTGTGGCCTGTGGAAAAGTCCCAGCTTCTCTCCAGGAGCAGGGAAAGACACCCTGGAGCTCAGTCAGGTGGTGGAAACTCCTGGAGAAATGTGACACAGACATCTCTCAAAGCTGAGAAGGGATTCCAAGAGGATTTCACATCACTGGCACAATTTGTGTGCCCCTCCTTCCCAGCAAACACAGGTCTTGCTACCCTAAGGAGGTGCAGAAGAGCAGGGGCACTTTTGGGATAAAGTGAGGATGTTACTGCTCCCCCCCCAGGTCCTTCTGGGGCCTGGGCAGCTCTTTCAACCCTCCTGTAACTCAGGGTGATTTGTGTGCCTCTGTGAGCTCATTTTAGTGCTTCTCTGAAAATCCACAGCAGTAATTTGGTAAATAGAGAATTACCAGACCTGAAGCACTCTAGCCCTGGCCAGCTGTAATTTGCTCTGGGTAATCACTATTCTGCTGCTTCTCTCTGCTAGGTCTGAAAGTGCTAGGAATTTAGAGTAGGAATCAATTAAACAGCAAATAGGTTTCTTTGTCAAAATCAATTAAGTCCTCCTCCCAGCCAGTGCAATGGTCTCCCTGGAATTTCATATTCTGCTTGGCTGCTGTTTCCTCAGCAGCTTTTGCTGGATAATGTTGATGTTTTATAGCTTGATTTAAATCATATGGATCAATGCATATGCATCCCTTATTTGGATTTTTCAATTACAGCCGTATATTTAGCCTAAATGAATTATCTGGGTTGTAGTTGCAGCTACACAGAGAATTTTTCATAATGCCCAATTCAATTTCTACTTTCTCTGTAAGCATAAATGATTTCTTTGGGGACAAGGATCATTTGGGTGGTTTTACCCTTCTTGCTGGAGTCTGGGTCTCCCAAATGGGCCAGACCAGGAATTTCCAAACATCTCCAGCCTGTGGATTCTACTTCAGCTTTGGGTGGAGAAGTCAACACTTGGGAATTGTGGATTGTGCAGCTGTGTGGGTGAGAGTCATTTTTAAGTCCCTGTGACCTGGCTCACGGCCCTCTGGCCACTGTCCCCTCCCCACAGCCCTCAGGTCCCAGCCTGAGATCCCTGACCTGGATCTGAGCTCTTCCTCTTGCATCTGGACTTCAAACCCTCCTTTTCCCTGCCTGCTATGCCTCTGCCCAAGCCCTGTCCCTAATCCCCCCTGTGCCTTTGGGTTCCTGGCCCTCAGCATCCCTGAGTGTCCGTGGCACCACTGGAACAGGATTGGGGCTCCTAAATCAACGAAGTGTCCCTGGTGTCCGTGTTCTTCACAGATAATTCATGCCCAGCCCCTGTCTGGGAGAGGTTTAAGAACTGTTTTAACAAGCTGTGGCTCATCTTTAAATCAGCAGATAAAAGTTAATTGTAGATCTAAGATATTAAGGACACGGGGCTGTGTCAGGGGAGGACAGGCTGGGTCTGGTACAGTCCCTCCAGCCACCCATTGCCTTTTTAATTCTTAAAACCCAGGGGTTCCTGCAGGCAAAGATTGTGTTCAGACCCTGCTGCCATCCAGGGGAGCTCTGTGTGCAGACCAGACCTTCCCAGCAGTGGGGAAAAAAATATGCAAAAAAGAGGAATTTTACTTGTGTTTGTAGAATTTGAAATTAGTAAACATTAACAAATCCAGAACAACATAACAGCTATTTTGGGTTTGAATTGAACTCCAGGCTTCCAATTTTGACAAATTAAATCTAAAAAGGGGATAATTGTCAAAATAGTGTGAATGATTGATTTCTCTTCCCATGTGACAACCAAATCCAAACTTTTTCAAGGAACTGTTGAGCTTTGGAGAGCTGAAACAACACTCACTGTCCATATCCCAAAAATTCAGCTCTTAAATACTTAAATACTTCATGTGGCTCAATGCACACTTTTCCACTTAATGCACAATTTCTCATGCTGAAAATAGAGCCCTGGGGTTATGAACTGCTCAAGAAGTTGGTGTCATCTGAATTTTCTTGCTGCTTGAGGGGGTTTAGGGGCTCAGCCATATGCCCAGGAAAGAGCTCTGGCTGCAGGCAGTCCAAGGAGAAGCCCTGGATGCCTGCGTGGTAAATCCCACTTTTCCAGCTGTGGAGCTCTGTATAAACAATTCCCTGTTCCCTGAGCAATGCCACTTCCCAAGCTCCTTGCTCCAGGCTCATGAGCCTCTCTGGAGCTTTTGCTGTTGGAATTACCAAGGACTGAAACTCTTCCCAGCTGAGGAAGGAGCAGAGTCCCTCTCCTGGAGGGGACAGGCTCAAAATGCTCCTCCAGCTCCTCCCAGCCCAGAGCAGGGCAGCAGCTGTGCCCACTGGGCTCTCCCAGCACCCTTTCCCAGCAGCTTTGGCAGATTTCAGGACCTGGCGTGTAGGAATGGATTTCCACACCCCAACAGATGTTTCCAGATAGGGAAGGTTTAAGACTCACCCCAAACCCTTTTAAGGGAAGAACACCAGAAGTTTCTTTGCTCTCCTGACAGGAGAAAAACACTGATGGGTCTGTTCACCTCTTCCTCAGAAAAGCTGCTATTCTCTATTGGGCTATTTGTCAAAAAACACCTAAATCATCCAGTACTTAAGGGAGGGCAGAGGCTTCCCAGTGCATTCTGGAGGTGTTGGAGCAGGTGTGTGGGACCTGTCCCTACACTGTGAACAGCTTTGTTCTTTGTTTTTGTATGTTTTTCTTCTTTTATTAAAACCTTTTCACTTTTTCAAGACACTCAGCCATGCCATCTCACTGCATTCTTTAAGACATTTTCTGTGAGGTGCTGGACACCCTCAGAGGTATTGAGCCCTCACAGAGCTCATTCCACCTGGCTCTTTGAGAAATTCAATAGTGGTGGTTCCCCAGCCTTAGCTCCAGTAAAATTCATCCCTTGAAGTGTTACAAGGATGGAGATGCCAGGTGTCCCTGCAGGCTGTGCTTTGGGACAGTTTGCTGTGGAGGTGCAGGATGTGCTTGGGGCCCCTCCAGGAGAGGTGCTTTGTAAAATACACAGTTTTAATAAAAGCTGAATATAAAATATTTTTTTATTTCCTGTTTTTCGTAGCATCTGGGTGAATCCTCAGCAGTGGAAGTGTCCTGGTGTGGCTGACACAGTTCCTGCTGAGGAGAAGCTGGGAGATGCTGATTTCTTTTGTTCTGGCCTGTGGATTTAACATGGGAAGAAAATCCAGATGAGCAGCTGTCCCAGGTGAGCATTCCCATCCTCACACCTGGGCAGAGATCCCTGTTATCCCATTTTGTGACTTTTTCTCTGCTTCCCCTCTCTTTCCTCACTATTTCTCCTCTGCTGCTGGTGGAACCAGGGAAATCACCTTTTGGGGACCAATTTGCCATAAACTGGGGAGTGGGGGAATTCACAGATTTCCATTAGCAAATGATTCATCCCTTTATTGCTGCTGGGAGACCACGGCATCCCTTTAATCCCTGGAATTCCTAGGGAGCAGTGATTGAGGGGGCATTCAGGCTCCTGCCTGCATTAGCATGAATTTCCCTTCCTCACTTGCTGCTGGGCTCTGTTTGCAAGGCTCTCAGCAGCCTCTGCCATCTGTTAATTTAATAATTTCCTAATGTTGTAATACACACGTGCTGTAATGGAGCAATTTCCCAGTTCCCATCCTGGAATCTGTTTCAGCTGTCAATATTTCTTTATAATGTCTATATTTTTGAAAACAATGGCATGATTACAATAACTTCAGTTAAGCCTGGTCCTTCAGCAGCCTGGCACAGTAAATATTCTAAAATCCCCATATGTCTGAAACAATCTGGGAAGTTTTAAAATATTACAGTAACACATCCCCATTCATGCAAAACCTCAGGCCTGATGGTGCAATTATCCAGTCTATTAATTATTATCTGGTCTGCTTAGAAAGTGAAAACTCTTCTTCAAATGGCATCAGCTGAGATGAATATAAATTAAGAAGGGTCAGGTTTATTTCATGCCCACTGCAACTCAAAAAATAAAATAAAGAAGGCTAGAGCAGGAGGCCAAATAAATGTGGGGGATGCCAGGTGAAGAAAGGGATTTATTCCAGCACAATCCTGTCTATGCCAGTGCTGCTTTTCCTGCTCTGCAAACTTATGTGAAGCTCCTCTCAGAAGGAGAAATAAAAAAAGCTGTGATTCCATGTTCCTTACAGAGCAGGAGCTATTTATTGTAGGGGCACAAATGCTTCAGTTTCACTTGGGTGCCTCAGCTTTATTTAGATTTGCCATGCAATCTCTGCTAGGGCCGGGCTGCCCTGGGCAGGAAGGGCCAGCACCAGCCCTGACAGCCTTGTTACAGCTCCTGCTGCTGTCATTCCTCTTTCCCTGGGCAGCTCCTGCCTTTGGAAGGCTCTGGAGCTTTGCAAAGCGAGCACATCAAGTTTCTCATGAGGGCAGCAGGAGCCCTGTGAGCCCTCAGGAAGGAGCTGTGTTTTCAGCCATCTGTGCCCCTGCACTTGGCTCCATCCCCTGCTGCCTCCCCTCCTCCCTGGCTGGCAGGTGCTGCATCCTCCTGGAGATGCTCCCGGCTCATTATCATCCCTGTGGCTGCTGTTATCATCCTCACTTGGCTTTCCTGCTGAAATCCAAATGCCCAGAGCTTGGAATTGTGCTGGGACTTCACAGCAGAGCGGGGAGGAGCTTTAGCTTGTGAAAGTCTGTGAGTGTAAATCCATGTTCTTCCTTGTTCCTTTAAAGCCCATGGAGAGAAGCTGGCAGTGGGACACATCTCCCATTTTAGGCCTGGAGATAGGACTGAGCCTCCCTTCTTAGGGCTGATTTTGGTCCAAATGGGTTTCTTTCAAATTTTGAGAATCCCAGAATGGTTTGGGTGGGAAGGGACCTTAAATCTCATTCCAGCCCCTGCCATGGGCAGGGACACTTTCCCCTGGTCCTGCTGTCACCTTGTTTGGCACCTTCCTGCCCCTGCTGGTCCTTGTGGGGTCTCTCCTCCCAGTCTCCTGCAAAAGGAACACATGTTTTTTTCTTCTTTTCTTTGTTGGAAGACTCGTGGAGGATTGTGCTGGTGGTGAAAAGGGGAATTAAATGCAGATTTCCCAAGCAAAAGGCAAGTGGGCGTTGGGCAACACTTCCTCTTTAGGGACGTGAGTTCAGGATTTGCAGAGTGCTGTGAAATCCCCTGGGATGGAGGCTAATGGGAATGTGACAGCTATTATTATAAACTCCCTCAGCAAACTTGAACTTGCCCACGTGTCTATTCATAAGCTTATTAGAAATCAATTCCAGATAATTGCATTATGCCCCTTTGTATTGGTGGATTTTCTACAGTAATTGACTTCACAGAAAAGACATCTCTCAGCTCAGTCAGGGGTTTGTGCCCAGCCCACTGCCAGGGAAACTGCAGGATTCTGTGTCTGAAAGCATCTCTGACAGAGTGGCTGGGAAGGAAAAGCAGCCCTAACAATGCTTCCATTAGCAGCACCTCCCGGGCTAATCCAGCTAACAAAGGGTTTAATGCTGTGGGAGCTCCCCGAGGATTCTGGAGACAAGAAGCACAAGGAGTGAGGGTGTGTAGCTCTGCTTTAGGCTGGTGAGGGTGTAATTCTTGAGCTGAAATTTGAGATTGTCACCTCCCTCAGTGGGTCTTGGGAGCGGAAACAGCCGAGAGACACCAGCATTTATCTCACCAAAACCCCAGTAGCAAAAGTGCTGCCTGTCAGCAGGTGTGGAACTGCTCAGAGCCCCCCTCAGGTGTGCATCCCTCTCTGGAGAGAGGCTGAGAGAGCTGGGGCTGCTCGGCCTGGAGAAGAGAAGGTTGTGGGGAGACCTCCCAGCACCTTTCCAGGATGTGAAGGGGCTGCAGGGAAGCAGGAGAGGAACTTCCTCAGGAACTGCAGGGACAGGACAAGGGGGAAGTGGATCAAATTGAAAGGGGAAATTTAGATTAGATAAACACATTAAATTATTTTCTGTGAGGGTGGGCAGGCCCTGGCACAGGGTGCCCAGAGAAGCTGTGGCTGCCTCTGGATCCCTGGAAGTGTCCCAGGCCAGGCTGGACAGGGCTGGGAGCAGCCTGGGACAGGGGAAGGTGTCCCTGCCATGGCAGGAGGTGACACTGGATGGGCTTTAAGTCCCTTCAGTCTAAACCACTCTGGGGTTTTGTGATTTCATGCCTGACCTTTTTCAAGCTGCAGCTCAGGGTCATTCTTTGGTCCTGCAGTGCAGCCCCTCAGCCTGAGCACGTGGGAGGGTTCAGGGTCACATCATCCCTTCCTTGTGCCTCTTGTAGTTGAACAGCCAGGGCTCAGAGCATGCGGGCTGAGGAATGACACTCAATGCATTCATTAGCTGAAAGGAGGAGCAAGGAACTGGGCTGCCAGACCCTGGCAATTGAGGTTATAGAATATGGAATGTCCTGAGCTGGGAGGGACCCCCAGGATCACCCAGCCCAGCCCCTGTCCCTGCACAGAGCCTCCAACAACCCCACCCTGGCACCCCTGGCAGCGCTGTCCAAAGGCTCCTGGAGCTCTGGCAGCCTCGGGGCTGTGCCCATTCCCTGGGGAGCCTGGGCACTGCCAGCACCCAGAGGGGGAGAACCTTGCCCTGTGTCTTGGGCTGCAGTGCAAGATGTACCCAGCAGTGTGTGTTCTATTCCAGTAGCTGGGGCAGGTTCTTTCTCCCTTCCAGGACCCATCCTCCCTGCAGGGGATCTCTGCTGCTCAGGGGCCAGCCAGGCTCACTGCAGGCCTGAG
>VZUI01032716.1:0-12252 GCA_013401135.1 Cettia cetti
AGGAAGGAAGGAAGGAAGGAAGGAAGGAAGGAAGGAAGGAAGGAAGGAAGGAAGGAAGGAAGGAAGGAAGGAAGGAAGACTGAAGTATTTTCAGCCAAAAAGTAGTAGAGCTGAATTTCAGATTGACTAGAGGTAGACTCATGAATGAAGCTAAGCTAAAAACTAACAGCTCTGAACATTTTTTGTTCTCTTTAACCCACTAATCATTATTTTCAGAGAGAACAAGGAAATTTATTCCTGTCACGTGTGCAGAATGATCAGAACTTTTTCATATTTTAACAAAGACTAGGTTTCTCACAGTTATTATGTCCCTGAGAGAAATGTAGAGGTGTCAGTGACTTTCATGGCAAAGTATTGCAACCAGGAATCTCTAGTAGGACCATCAGCAGCTACAACAGTTACTAATGGAAGAAAACAATTCCCCAGTTCCTTAAAGAAAAATTTTAAAAAAGGGTTCATTTAAGGTAAGAGTGATTTATGATCTTAAGGTTCCTGAGGTCCCTGTGAGTTACGCAAGTTTAAGTAAGAAGTAGCTCCACTTAAATCTCTCGGTTTACTTTGGGTAGTTTTGATCTAAATTAGGTAAGAATTAGAACCCCTAAAAAGTGTTCTCTGTGGTCGTATGGATTGAAAGAGGGTTTTCTTGGGGTCCTTGCTTAGTGAATAGACAGACTCCTCCAGCTGAGGGAAGAATATAGAATGCGAATATAGACTGTGAAAAGAAAAGAAAGATCAGGGAGAAGGTTTTTCCCACAGCTAACTAGAAACCAGCTAAATAAAAAAGTAATCAAGCTTTTGTTTCTGCCCACTATGGTTTTCTGCAGCCTGAAACTGCCACAAAGGATGGATACAGACATGCAGTGCCACCTCTCTGCAGGCATAACTTGCCCCTGAGGTCTTTGTTCTATGGTGTGCAGATGTTTGGGTTAACTTACACCTTCACACTGCATTCCAGGAGGAAGCATTTACACAGACCAACATATGAGTTAGTTTCATAGGAAACTGCATAGGTGCAGTGGGACCAGGATAATGAAAGCCACTGCATATCTCAAAACAAGGTGAGGAAATACCATGGGATGTCTGGATATTAAAATCTTCTCAGAGGTTTTGATATATGAATGGAAGTAAAGTGAGTAAAGGAAAAATGTCACTATGAGAAAGCATAAACCTTTTCCCTTCCTTGTTAGGTTTCCATCTGCTAATGAAAACAAATAGCAGGTTTAACAACTGTAACTGCTTAAAATTTGGGCCCATAAGTGTATTTTTTTTAAAAAAAAAAGAACTAGTTTAAATGCTATGTGCAACTTAAAATGACATGCATTTTGCCTCATGACTACAAATAATTGTTGGTTTGTTTTCATTGCTCTTAGTGGGATACTAAGGTTAGAATAGATTTTTGGGCTGAACGTGTTGATAAGAGCATTGTTCAGTGATTTTCCTGATGATTGTTTTGGTGTTCATAATTTTTCAAGTGTGCTACATAATAAAGCTACTATGAAGGCCTTGTGTGCTTACTGGATACATGTGAAGTTATTTGAAAATAGGTCAAATTATGTTTGGTTTATGGCCTACAAACAGTGGAGGGGTGAAGACAGCCACTCTGATGCTCCCAATTCAACTGTGCAGCCTATTTAATAGGTACAATATGTGCAACAATGTAAAGATGAGTTATTTGGTAAACTCAGAAGATTTGACACAACTTGAGCTATTAGCATCAGGTAAATGAGTCAGGAATATTTGACTGTTGACAGGTAAGATATTATGACTTAGGAAGTCATAATGAAAAATATTTCCAGGCTTCCTTCAGCTGTTTAGGAAACCTCAAGTAATTTTGGGGGAAAATAAAACAGTTTGAGGGTTATAGCAGAGGTGAAAATGGTAGAACTAAATAAATTTGAAGTGAAAAATATTAGAAATCAGTGGAATAACTGTTTGTAGATGGTCTAAGGATTTAGTCTTTGATAAAATAAGCAAAATATGCGTAATTGGCTAAAAGTCACTACCAGCAAAGTGGGTAAGCAAAAAGACAGGTCTGCATCTGACTGGTAAGTAATTAACAATGACTTAAGTAATTAACAAGGACTAGCTTAAGCTTAATATGGTTTGGTTTGCAGTTCTGTGCATTTAGAAATCAAAGGCCTCCTTTTTGGATTGTTGGTTTTTCTTTGGTTTGTTTTGGTTGGTTGGTTTTTGGTTTTGTTTGTGGTTTTTTGTTTGTTTGTTTAGTTTGGGGTTTTTTTTAATTGAATTTAAACCCTGAGAGATGTAGCATAGAATTATTTCCTTATGCTTTCTGCTGGCTAAACTTCTTGGAATAATGTGCAGAGAGTGTACAGACATCCTGTCTGATGAGCACAGAGAGAAAAGCAAAGGCTATCTTTGTACAGAAGGTGAACAAACTCTATCTGGATGGATGTTATGTCTATGCTATAGAAGACACGTGACAAACACCAAATTCAAGTAAGACGTAAATGATTTAGATCTCTTTCACTAACTTATATAATGTAGTACCTAGCAAGGAATTACAGAAAGAAGCTTACTCTTCATAGTTCTAGATGAGGTAATAATACACAACATAAAATTAAGCATCTTATTCCTGAAATATATTACAAATATTTATGTTTTGCAGTCCTAAAGGATTCAGATGTTTTTTCATGGTTGAATTCACCCAAGAAATTAGGAAGCTTTAGCCTCAGCTTTGAGATCTTAAAAATACTAATGGAATTTCAAAACATCCTTTTACAAAGTTATCTTTTCCCTCCCTGTCAACCCTGGCAACTGACTAGTAGTTAAAAAAAAAAAAAAAGAAAAAAAAAATTGCTAGAAAGAGAAGAGGGCATCTTAAGTAACAGTAGTTTTTACTTAGGAAACTAAGTTTTCAACACCAGAGTTACATGTATTAAAACGCTGATATCATAGGAAGGAGCCTGAGGGAAGGGAGGAGATCAGGACATCCTTAGATACTGTAGCAAAATATGTATTTAAATAAAAAAACCTTCATGTTATAGTTGCTTCCTTTACAGCTCTACCCTCTTGTGAAATACGTTCTTGAACATGACATGCACCTATGTGGAAATCATGCAGGTCATTGCCTCACATATATAGAAACCTACCAGCATCTAATACAATTTCAGAATCAGAAAACCTGCTTCTGTGCACCTGTTTCAACTTCATATTCCTGGCCCACCTGCAGTTCACCAGATGTTCTGCTATTTCATTGCTTGCAAGTCTCCATGTGTACTTGATTGTGTTTACCAAAGAAAATGCTTTGAATAAAGTTATTGGAAACATTTATTTATTTCCCTGCTGAGTGACAAACCAGACCAGAGATTTGAAACAGATTTTCATCATACTCTTTCCTAGAGGTGCTAAAAAGAAAAACTTCATGTTAAAAAGGGAATAAATGAGTCAATATTGTGTGCAACATAATATAAAAAATTACCAGTGTAGTGTGGCTTCACAAAATTAATATTTCATTGCTTTTACATAAAATAAGAAATCAATAAACAAGGAAATAAAATTGACATAGGAGCTTAAAATTTGGAACTGTGGAAAGAGTTATATTCCTGAAAATTTCCTGGAAGAATAGAGAAAACCTTCAATGAGATACTATATGAAAATGGAACAAATAGAAAAAAAAGTCTGTTTTGCCTTAGGGTGCTAGAAAATGTATGATGAACTAGTTATATCAATATGCATGTGATTTTCTAAGGAGGTTAAAGCTGCTCTTTTAAAAAACCTTCTGGCTAGTCATTTTAATTTAGATTGCTACCTTAAAGGGAATATTATAAATAATTACAGATCACAGTTAGATCCCAGATAAGTGCTGTACCACTAGGCATATATATACTGAATAAAACAGTACCAAGAACTTTTTAAGTCAATAAGGTCCAGATTGTCAATTACTGACATTGTAAGCATATTGGAACGCAGTGCCTCAAACAAATATACTGAAACTCTGTTGCTTGTGTTCATCTCTGGCTAGCTGCAACCCTTTCACAAAAGAAAGTACAGAAATCTGTCTTATGTTAATATACCCTTTTCTTCTAAATGACCCTTGTTCTGTACCCACTGAGTGTGGATTAAAAAAAAAAAAAAAAATCTCAAGGAATCTGTTCATATTTTTGAGATTCAAATTTGCTCAGCAATTACAAAATATCCTTACTTTATACACGAGTATATCAGATAGAACTTTCTAAACAAAACTGGTTAAGTCAATACATCGATAGGCTACTCCTAGCACTGCCATACTAATCAGGGTCACATGTATTCACACCTATATCTATTCCTCACAGACAAAGTCCAGAAAAACATATGAGATACATGTACCTCACCTCAAGACTTGTATTGTTGAAAGTATCAGAAGTATTTCCACAGCAACTCCAGTGCCTGTGTTTGTTTACAAAATGACCTGAAGGGTCCATGTAATGGAAAAAATAATCCTGCATCCTATATTCACTAGGCATATTTGCTGCCTTGTCCAGTCCAAGGCAAGAGCAGATAATGCTTGGTGCAGATCCTTCAGAAAACTTTGTCCACCTCACTTCAAGAAGTGTAAATTTTGGGGTTAATTCACAGTGGTTTTGTTCCTTAGAGCAGATTTATTTACTTGATATGGCATATTTCATATCTGACAAAGGTACCTGAACTGTCTGCTGTCAATTCTTTTGTCACTGTTTTGTATCATCATGCTGTTTCTGCCAGCATGCTGACAAGAAAAATAATTTCCGATTTATTGCAAAACAGAAATCACTGAAACAATCACTCTAGTCAGTATGTGGTGCAAGTGAAAACAAGAAACAAGGCACTGTCATTGTTGACATTAATTGCAGTATATCTACAGGATCCTTTCACCAGAAACTTTTTGGGTTTGGGTTTTTTTACTTGTGCCTCCTGAACTGTCTTAATTGTGCAGATATTGGGATTAGAAAGTTCAAAGCTCACTGAGAAAGCTCTGCTGTAACAGGTGACCACCCAGCACCCCTGTCCAGATTCCAGCACCCTTTGCCCATTCCATGTGTCCCCAACTCACTGGCTGGTCCCACTGAGTAGTCTGCACCCACTCAGCACTCAAACACTCAGCCCTTGGGTACCCCAAACTCATGGGTTCCCCCAAATGCCAGTGTGCCCTGGCCCACATGATACCACAGCCCTGATGTAAGGCACCTGCATTCTCTTGTAAAATTTTTTAACCTTTACAGATGCATATTTAACTCCTTCTCATTGGTTATTCCATCTTGAAATTTCCAATTGAATTACATATACATGTCTATGGACATTAATTTAAATTCATTAGGGAGAATTTAAATTCATCAGGAAGATGCTGAGACCTCTCCACAACTACCAACCCTTAGAACTCCCACATGCAGGGACTTGTGTGCTGATCTCCAGAGTCATTGGCAAACAGAACTGGAGCCCTGTTACCAATGGCTGCTTTTCCATATCCTACAACCTAGACCTTGCATCACTCATGCATGCAATAGAGAGGGAAATTACACAGAAAATGGTAAAGAAACCCCTTTAAGAATAGATACAGCGTAGACTGCATTGGTCAGGCAGAGGACTCAGGAAGATAAGTGCTTATAATATAAACCCTTTTTTTCCCCTCCTATTACACCCTGCATTTTTCCTTCTCTGATGCGTTCCTTTGCCTCAAACAGGATTATCCCACTATGAATTCCTTAATGGTTTTGCACAGTCCCCCCAATCCCCCTGAAATATCCATCCTGCTTATTTTGTTTCCCTCTTCTCATGAGTTGTAATGCCTTCTACAAAGTTTTACCTATACTTTTTCATGATTCATCAATTAATGCTTGAGAAGTTTTGGTATAATTTATAGTATCTCTTACTTGTTTGCTTACCATGTATTTGTGTCCATTTATTGCTTTCCTTGAAAAAGTTCTTTATCTGTTGACCTTAATGAACTTGCATTGGGTTTGCATGGCAAGATTTTGGTAGAGTGAGGGGTACAGGGTAGCTTCTGTGAGAAGATGACAGAAGCTGCCCCTGTGTCTGAGACCCTGTCCCTGATTGGTCGAAGATGAATCTGGCACTGGCCAAGGCCAAACCCATCAGCAATGGTGGTAGTGCCACTCAGATAAAAGTGACACAAGGGAAAAAACTTCTGCCACATCAACTGAGGTCTCTAACAGAAAAGCAAGAACATGTGAGAGAAACAACTTGCAGACACCTAGGTCAGTGCAGAAGAAGGAGAAGGAGCTGGTGAAGTCTGTGGAGGTCCATGGTGGAGCAGAAATCCACCTGTAGACCATGGAAGCATGGAACATGTGTGTGCCTGAAGGAGGATGTGTCTCTTTGTAATCCTGACAGGACCTGTGGACCCAGGCAGACTAACCCAGAGGAGAGCAGCGGCCTGTTCCTCAGGGACTGCACCCTATGGGAGATGCCCACACTGGAACAGCTTGTGAAGAACTGCGGCCCATGAGAAGGACTCATGTTGGAGAATTTTGTGAAGGATTGTCTCATGTGGGAGGGATCCCACGCTGAAGCAGGAGAAAAGTGTGACGAGTCCTCCCTCTGAGGAGGAAGGATAAACAAAGACAAAATGTAATGAACTGCCCCCATTCTCGTTCCCCCCTGTGGTGCTGCAAGGAAGGAGGAAATAGAGATTTCAGGAGAATTTAAGAAAGGAGGCATGAGGGAAAGGTGCTTCAAGCTTTTATTTCTCATTGTCCTACTCCGGTTTGACTTGTAATAAATTAAACTGATTTCCCCCGTTTGAGTCTGGTTTGATGAGTAATAAGACTGAGAGTGTACAAAGTCGAACAAACGTTGATTTTCTGTGATTGTATGCATGAAATCTAAATTTCTTTAACTCTTCTTGTACTTTATATTACTTTTTCATTTTTTGGTGGCTCTCCTCTGGATTAATTTAAGTATGTCAATATCACCTGGTAATGCTAGCTGATAATTTTAACCTTTTGATTCAAATGTGCATGGAAATCCTCTTAGTTCTTTTAACAATATTTAAATAATTTCTGATCCATCTTATTAAATTACAAAGCACATGGACCATGATGTCATCTCTAGATTCTGTTGTTTTTTATCCAGAGAGGCTTTTTTTTTTTATTTCAGTGTCTGCCTTTTACACATAAAAATTAATTTTAAATCTTTCACTCTATTTTTAAATCCTGTTGTTTTTGTTGTTGTTTACATGAGAATCAGTAACATCTCAGAAAACATCTGTTTTCCCCATCTCTGTTTTGCTGCTTATATCATGGAAAAGGAACTATGCTGGCTGCATATTCAAGGTGATTTATAGTGTCAATGCATTACCCAAAGCTCTCACTGCATTGAACTACTGCTTCCACATAGCCTAGCGTTCACTTGGGCTTTGAAAGCAATTTAGATGACAGGTGCAGGCTCTCTGCATGTGCCCCATACTGTGTGCAAACATAGCCTTAGGAAAAAATTCCCATAGTTCTGAAAAAAATGGTATAAGGATCTGAAGACGCACAGCAAGTGTCATTCCTTCCTCATCATTTAAACATAAAAGATATTATGTTAGAAAAATCCATAATAAAGAATAATTAATATACAAAAAGCTTTTAGATATTTGGCATTTGACTCCACTGTATAAATATTGCCATAATGAGACTCTGATCCACTGAAAATTCTCTGATTAAACTGCACTTAGAGGAACCTCAAGTTAATGAATAGATCTAGGTGTTCAAATGTATAAAAATATGTCAAAGCTTCAGTTATCATTCATAGTAACTACAGTTTGATTTATTTGGGCAAATACAGGTGAGAAATACAGGGCATCTAAGGCATAGGACCAGCAGACAGGATTGTTGAAGAGCTATGCCTGTCTGGAGCATAGTAAGATGCAGATGGAAAAGTCTAGGATATCTAAATAGCTCTAAGAGTTTAGACACATGACACAAGATTCTTTTGTTTGCTAGTCATCTGAAAGACTTTTTGGGTTCTGTTGACACGAGGTCTATTTAAGGCCTAAACTTTGATCTTTTATGTAACAGCATGATTACAACTGATTATTTTGCATGAGAAAATGTCAGGAAGCTGGAATTATTTATTCAGGACCAAGCTGAGAATAGTCCTGAAGATGTATTGAGAACAGAATAACGAAATACCTGGAAAAAACGTTGAGGAGAACTGAGAAATCTTTACAGAAGGTGGGGTCTTCATAGGATCGATCATAAGATAATTTAGGTTGGAAAGGACCTCAGGAGTTCCCTATTCCAGCCTACTGTTCAAAGAAGGGTCATCTGTGAAATCTGATCATATGACTCTGCATTTAAGTCTTAAAAATGTCCAGGGAGGGAGATTACTCAGCCTCTGAGCAACCTGCTCCATGGATGGGCTCTCCTTGAGGTGAAAATGTTTTCCTTTACATTCAGTCAGAATAGTTTTTCTTTCAGCTTGTCTCAGGTCTCATCACACAGCACTGAGAAGAGGCTGTCTTTGTTTTCTGAAAATCCTACCCATGTGTACAGAAGGGGAACTTTCAGATCTGCTCCAAAGCCATCTTCCTTAGGCTAAATGAGGAAGACTGTGTTGCTACAAGGGTTATTACTTCCCAAATATGTAACTTTTCATTTGTTTTGTCTAACCTCAGGAGGTTACTATCAACCCAGTCCTCCCATAGTTTGTCTAGGTCCTTTCAAATATCCCTTCTGCTGTCAAATATATCAGAAATATATCAGCTTGTTTTCCACAGTTTGGTATCAAGATTGAAGAGTCCACCACATTGTCTCTTCTGCTGTGTCCAGTGAAGATGGTATATCTACAAAAGGTCTAGAGAAAGACTCTTTCAAAACTCCACTTGTTACTGCCCTCCATGAATAGCACAGCTTCTAACCAATTTTAATGTAATCAATTTTTTACCCACCTAGTTGGATACCCACTCTGACTATAAAGTTTCAATTTTGATGTGGGAAAATAGTGTTTAAAACTTAGCTAAAGTCAAGATGAATGACTTTCAAATTATTTTAAAATAATTTCAAATAATTTTAAAATTCACCCATTTTATCAAAGAAGACAGACCTTTTGCACATCCTTGCTGAGTATTCCCAGTTACTTCTATGAACTCACAAATATACTCCATGATTTTCCATAGTTTGAAAATGAAATTGACCAGAACGTTGTTCTCTGTATTGACTCAGTGGCAAGCAATATATTTTTACAACAATTACTCTAATTTCTTAATATTTAGGCATCTGAATCACCTGAAGCTACAAAATTATGCCATCTAAAGAGGGCAAGCTGTGGTGATTGGCTGGTGGAATAATAATAAGCGCAGAACAATCAAAAGTTTAGGCAACTACTAGCTATGATTCTTTAAAGAAAAACAAAATCTAGTTGTTCAGCTTCCAGGCACATACAATCTGGTTACAGGACCTCAAAAGTCATTGTGGAGAAGCCATTGTTGACTACTTTGAAATACCTGCAGTGAATATCATCAAAACCCCAGCAACAGGATGTTTTATGTTCAGGAAAATAATTTCTGGTGGCAAAAAATATCAGGCGGGGATGAAAGCAACTCATAACCTAAGAGAATAGAGAGTCTGTCAACATCCTACAGGGTTTTTTTGCCTCTTTGAAGGGGTGCCAAATACTTCATGAGGGTTTCAAATAAATCACAAAGAAAGAGGTGAAACAAGGCCAATCCTATACTGGTCAGATAACAAGGAAAAAATGCCTAACTTTGACAGTATAAACTGAACTTTGTATCAAGACAATTTTGGGCTGATTTCAGTACATCAAAGTAGAATATCAAGAAGATATATTGTTTTCCCAGGTTCACCTAGGGAAAGTAAAAAAAATAATCTCCCAGTCAGAAAATAATGCCCAGTTGTTAGCATGATGGGAACAATATTAAATTCTTCAAGATTGAAGTAATTCAAATTAGAGGATTTTATGGCTTAAGAAATCCCATTTTGCTTCTGAGACAGAATGAAATCAAAAGCTGTATTTGTACTCAGAGAATGATGTGGTCAAGTAAGCTCATTCTTCAGTTTTCAAGAAGGAAACTAAATGCATTAAGGATATTGAAAGTGAATATGACTGCGTCTCTCTTGGTATGATGGATTAGTGTAAGAAGCTACAAATTGTTTAAGCATCATTTAAAAACTGCCATAGTGCTTGAGAATTTGAACACATGGTACCTTCCCTTGACTATTTGGAAAGCAATAATTTAGTTGTCCGACAAAGGCAGGTAGCAAAGGAAGAACAAAGATTTCTACATAGAAAGGTTTAGTGATGCAACTTCTCTGCCATTAGGTTGTATAACATTTTTCAGAGCTTTCAGAATTGAAGAATGTAGGCTGCATTTCTACAAAGTACACAGGTGCCTGAACAAAAGTCACAAATCAAAAGCCAATTGAAAGAATATGTAACAATCTTCATGAGCCTTGAAAGAAGTGGCCAGCATTAATCAGGCTTGGGCACTGTGTATGCAAATGCTGAAATGCTAGCTAAATTCTGTAATTATTTTTCTTAGTGTTGATCTAGGTTTAATTTTTTTTTTTTTTTTTTTTTTTTTTTTTTTTTTTTTTCTAGCCAGCATGGATTACATGAGACCAAAAAAATTTCAACAGGATATTGAGATCAGATTTCTCAGCATTCAGAAAAAATAACAAATTGTGACTAAGAATAAAAGTTAGTTTCTGGAATTTCTGAAAGCTGATTTAAAAATTAAACTGCAGAAAAAAATATTAAATCAGAGAATACACTGATATATCTTATCCCTTATACAGGTAGTCAGGTGTTATTCATAGAACTTCCGTGTTCCTCTCTGTGAACTTTAATGTTACTCTCCATAAACCTTCATATGCTTCTCCATGAAAAAACCAAGCCCTCAAATTATGTTTATTTATTCAAAAATGACATTCTCTTTAGAAATAACAGAGGACATGATGTAACACTGAAAAATGTACCCTACAACTTCCTCATTAGAATTTCATACTTTCAATTTAATCTTAAATAGAATTTAAAGTTGACATCTAATGCAGCAGTTAGAGAAAAAATACAGTTAGATTACCTGACCTTTAGCGGAAGTGTCCCTTTTCGCCTGAAGATTTGGTAACTTTTTTACTTTTTGGGAAAGGAACAATTTGCTCTGCATTAATGTAATTATGTGCTTTGAGAGAAATTGTCAAAACATATGTAGCTGTAAATACTCCATTTGTAAGACGCTGCATTTTTACAGGCAAATTGACATTTGCAAGTGCAAACTGGATGGCAGAAAATGGAGTTACCCAGTTTAAACATTCAAAAGTTGTGACTTCACTTGGACAGACATGTGACATAGAACTAAAAAAGCATTCTGAGGATGGTAGTTTACAAAGCATCCCCAGCAAATTATATATTGGGCATTTTGAAGTGATAAGAATATAAATATAGATTATTTCCTTGTAGGTGAGTTGAAGAAGAAATCAAAGTCCTTTAAATTCACAAGAAAAAAAAAAAAAAGAAAGATGTAATTACTGGAAACAGGACCATCAGGCCCTACTTATTGAATCACTGTTTATTAAAAAAGACTAGAAAAAAGGCCAAAAACAAGGCCAGGATTTTAATTTTTATTTTTATTTCCCAGTACAGAAAGAGAAGGAGAAGGAATCTGTATTAATCTAGCCTGTGGTTTATTTAAGAAATAATTTATTGTGAAAAAACACTAAAACTTTTATTAGTAAAACCCTAAAAACAGAGAGCCTTGAGAGCTATTTTATCCTGAAAATAGTCAAAATTAATTGGTTACGATGACTGTTGGGACACTTTTGCTGTAAATGTGTACAGGTAAATTATAGTAATCTACATTGAAGGTACTCTCACAGGCTGTGTTACATAACTACTTCAAGAGGAGATAAGTAGCCCACTGGGATTACCTTCTAACTGATAATAAAAAGTGATTGAAGAGGAAAGCTAGGTTTTTATTATTAAGTTTCAAATCTAGATTATCTAACTATGAAACATCTAAGTCAGGCAGATGAATCCCACCCAAGTCTGGAAGTAGACATCTGGAGAACAATGGTTGCACCAGCTGTTGCAGAATTCTGCTTTACAAGTCAAATGAGAAGACTTTGGCTCTAGACTTAGATCTGAAACTCTTGCAAAAGTCTGTTTGTACAAGCTTGAGGTGGTGTCTGAACCTACAGCAATCTCTGAGGTTAGACTGAGATTATCTTTCTTCCTTCCTTTCCTTTCCTTTCCTTTCCTTTCCTTTCCTTTCCTTTCCTTTCCTTTCCTTTCCTTTCCTTTCCTTTCCTTTCC
>VZUI01032717.1:0-12253 GCA_013401135.1 Cettia cetti
CTCAATTTATTCTTTTTTTTTTTTTTTTTTTTTTTTTCAGAAAAGCACGGGTACTTCTACACTGTAGAAGCTGAATAAAACACAGGAACATACTGAATCTATAGAGTCTTATATTCAGTGGATCTTCAGAAATACAAGTAAATCATGACAGGCCATGCTCAAAGACCACACAACCTGAATATGGATTTATCCTTTGTGTGATTAAATACAGCAGTACTTACAAAAGCAGCATTCTGAAAACACAAGGAAGTGAGATCAAAGAAAACATGGAAGTACAGAAAAGTATTAGTAAGTCACAAAGTAAAGAGCATGGGGTTCAAATAGAATAAGCACTAGCAACAAACTAACCATAGAAATATGCTAGCCTTAGAGGAATCATTGCATCAGCTTCATGTTAAAAACTAAGCCTGAACACAAACACACACACACCTCCACCAAAGACAGCCTAGGAAAGGTTCTGTAAAGAAACTATTCAGGTTCACTCCACTTTGAGCAGCAAAATAACTGTTGTTACTCTGAAACTGTTCATGCTTTATTTAAAAATAAAAATTACATTCTTCTGTGGTACAGGACTATGAACCATTTGTCTTCAAGTTTCAAATTATGAAAGTCTGAAGAAAGAAATAGCCTTAAAAATCGCTATGGACAAAGATGATCAGGACAGAGCATGTGATGGCCTTACGGATCAAGGAGAGCCTCAAGATGTTCTGTGATAAGAAGCACAGAAGTCCAAATATCAAGATTATCCAAAACTCAATTCCATGCTTTGCAAACTACAAACAATTAGGTTTTTATTAGAGATACTGAGACATTCTTTCAGTATATTTTCACTTGAGATTCTACTGCATTCACAACCAATTCCACCGCTACAGCTTGTGTGGAGTTTTTGTCAAAAGATGTCAGTCATTTTCTGGCTAAATCAGCTCTATCCACAGCATTTCAAACGTTCACCAGTCACTTGCTTTTGAGTGTACACATAGTGTGCATATGTGTGTATATATATTTCCACATTTTATGTTTTGCCTACTGTCTGATAGGAATACTGTGCTTGGAAGCAAGTATTTACATCACAGTGCCTACTAAAACTAAAGCTGTATAACTGGCTTTTACATAGCATTTTGATAGCATATAATCAAGTCAATAACTCAGTTTTACATCAAGTCCACAGAAAAATTCTATGAACTCAGATTTAAGGTATCTGTTTAAGTTTTAAAGAAGCTTGAGGGGGTTAAATAAACCATTACAATCAGCAAAATTGGAGTATTCCTGGAAACTTTCATCTTTCTCCAAAAGCAACAGTTTAGTAGCAGGTAATTTTAATATAGTCAGTACACATTCTCCTAACATGTTAAGATACATACACAGATGTATAAAACACAAAAGATGAAACTATTTAGGACTGAACACAGAGGTAACAAGAGCTTAAACTCTGTAGTTGGGCCAAATTCCATTTTTATTTGTGGTATATTCTATAAGAAAAATAAAAAAATCAAAATTCAAACCTGGCCAGAAGACAGAGTAAAAGCAAATCAGAAAAGCTAGTTATAAATATGCCTGCTATGACACGAGATTAAAGGGACTGCACTCTTTTGTTGGGAATTACCTAGAGTAGCGTGCATCCTCATTTTACTTTTGGCTTGAGTACCTCCACTAGCCTGCACTGCAAATCCTTTTTGTTTTCTTTCAGCAATCTTAACACATTTTAAGCAGATGTGTTGTCAAGTGTATTACATGCCAATCTGTTTATCATTAGAATGAAAAATCAATATGTCCAATTCAAGCGTAAACAGGAGTTGAATGTTCAAGCTGTCATTGAAGATGACATATAATTATTGAATATGATTTGTACTTGGCAAAAAATTATTTCCTGAAAAGGATAACAGACAGTAGCAAGGAACTTTTCACAGCAAGTCAGTGTAGTGCCACTTTTGGCCAGTGAATTAATTTTATGAATGCAGAAAGATATCTACACAGCCAAAAGAAGCAATGAGAAAACAATCACTATTAAATTTATGAATGCAGAAAGATATCTACACAGCCAAAAGAAGCAATGAGAAAACAATCACTATTAAATTTAATCATTATGTATGTTTAGCTGATGAGAGAACATGTAGCTTTATGTTACTGGGCTGAGTCCAGACTTTTATTCAAAACAGGAGTACTGAAAATAAGAACTCTAAAAAATACTATGAGGTTTCAGTTCCGGACCATTAATTTTTCAGTCAAATCAAACTATCATTTAATTGAATCCCGATGCTAAAACTTGGATTCTACGTGAAAAATTTGAAACTAAAGCACATAGAATAATTTGTTATGTTGAGCTATTCAGCCCAATATGTCTAAAAAAAAGAAGTAAGACAAACTCAAAATAACATTAGTCTACTTTCTGTGATGACATAGAACTAATAACAAAAGGAAACTGAACTTTGTCCTGGCCAAGAAACTAAGTCCTTAACTACCATTACTTTCTAGCAGATGCTTAATTTTAAAACAAACTTGTAAAGTGACTCAAGTATGAAAATACTCAGCAGGAGTACAATATCCATCAATGTTACTTGGGACACTCCCTCCCCCAAAAAGAAAAAAAGACACTTCATAGGCAACCAGCAATTTTAGGAATCCTCTTTGAGCCTGCACAAAAAAGCTTGCCCTTCAGAAGGAGTAGAACAATTTCTAAACAAAGAAAACTATCCCTAAAACAGTGTCCAATCAAATATTTAAACACTATGAAGATGAAGAAAGAGGCCACTTCTCTGTCATACTTTTAATTTGATACCAAAAGAGACTTTTAATTCAGAAAAGGAAACAGGAGTTCTTCCTCTAGTTTTGAATTGCAATTTACCGAAATGTCCAAATCTGGCCCTTTTGGGGGACTTAAATTAATATTTTGTTCCTTCTTGAATCTCATAATTCTTAATCTCTTCCACTACTGAGTCACTAGTTAGCACCAGCTGCATAACGAAAGAAAAAAGGCCCTCCACGTCATTCAGCTACCCAGCTGTGAACTTTTTCAGACAGACAAGGACATGCTGAAAGTGTATGGCAGCCTTCAGCTGGGGAGCTGAAAGTATCCTGGTTCTGCTGAACAGTTGACAGCTTCTATTTGCACATGAACCAAAGCATCTCAGTCTTAAAATAGCCTTGGTGCACCAGAAGCCATCTAAGATTTCAAACAACAATAGAGAACCCAGTATGCTGCCGGGTCATAAACATTAACAGGAACCCAAAAATCCCATTTATTCTTTCTAATAGTAATCCTATGGACAAGGACAAAAGGCAAGTGTGTGTTGGGGAGGAGGGGTGAAGAAGAAGGCGGGAAAAAATAAAGCAGTGTTCTAATTACAGTTAAATCATTTGTGTTCTTCACCAGTTACAGAGTTCACTGATGCAGACTACCAAAACCATGGTATTTCTGTTTTGCACATAGGAGAAAACATTAGACTCTTGCTTCAACAGTTTCTCATGTAACAATCAGCTAGGATAAAATAAAAGTAGAATTGTTATCATAATTAGATGATCAGGAAGAGTAAGTTTTACATTATAACTTTCACTCCACAGTATCTTCATTTCATTGACACTAACGAGCATGCCAAGCATTTAGCACATCTACAAATTGTACCAGATATATCAGAAGTTAAGCACACCAGCACTAATTTTGACACTTCTAAACCTACTCCCATTACACTTCCCTACTTCTTCTCAGGTCAGACTTTTTACAAAACTGAAGAGTACATTCTAACATCTACATTATAAGTACATTTAACAAACCCTCAAAGATGCAGTCAGCCTCCTGATACTCAATTGGCATTCCAGCCTACACACAAAAAAAAAATATTTTCAAATTGGGTGTGTTGAATTAGTACAACCAGTTTCTTCCATTCAGCAAAAACACACAGACATGTTACTGCTAAAACTGGGACTGTCTAACCTTTGATAAGGGAACAGCAAAGAGTTTGACATATTTAAGTTAGCAATAAAATAAGAAAGATAAAGCTAACTAATTTTTTCTGTTACTCGCTCACAAAAGGCAGAATTCTCTTGTGATACATTTACATGTATTCAATATATTAACACTAATAAGTCAGAAAAGTAGCAAGCTGAACACAGTCAGTACAGTATCAAAGAAACCAATAACAAAGCCAGAAAGGAGGAAGAAAGAAAAGGAGACTTAATTTGCCTTCCTTTCATAGACGGAAAAAAAAACCTCACAAGACCAATGAGTTGTACCAATGAGCAGAAACAGACATCCAAACACTCCCAGTCTCCACCTTCCCTTGAAGGGAGTAAAGAACTAAAGAAAGGATAGCTCAAACCAGGAAACACAGTATCTCACATATACAGAGAAATTGCCAAATCTAGGACCAAAGGAAAGTGTTCAACTATAGAAAAGCAGAAGTTTTATGGTTAGTCAAGCATTTACTAGTAAGACCAGTCCACAGGCTTTTACCAACCACATGAGCCACAGTTATAATCCTCTTGACCATAGGTCAACCTAGTCCACTCCTCAAGCATATGTGCGTGTCCTAACTCCCATTCTGTTGTATTAGCCAGTCAGAAAGCAGTTAGCATTCCACCAGCAAGGATAGGCTAGTTCCCTGCTGATTGTACAATGCAGTTTCTAGAAGACATAAACTAACTTGACCACCCATACAATGAAGCCACTCAAAAAACAGAGAATTTAGGCTAAAACATCAGCTCTGTGGACTTAAGGTATTCACAGCACACCTTCTTGACTTGACCTACTTAGCTTTAAAGACTTTTTCTGGATATTAAGCCAAACCCCAATTCTGCTCATTATCAGGAATTATTTAGAAGTCTGAATAACTAAACATTACCTCAGTGAAAGAGAAAAAAATTTGCAGCAAACATCAAATCCATCAAAAAACCCAGGAGTATCAATTTCTTCTGGTAAATATATATACATACACTAATCTTCAGGACAGAAAAGGAAGAGGCAAGTGGTGTAGAAGGAAAGTGGATGGAACTGAAACCAACGCTCCTTCCACAATGAATTTTTGAGATGGAGTAAAGGTTCTCTAAATCTTCAGCTCCCCAAGACAAAGAAGCCATTAAATGTGCAAAAATAGTCCTCCCAGAGCTGGTATTTAAAGTGCCAACACCTGGCTGGAGTTAACAGGTGTTAGCAGTTATCGAAATGGTGCTGTTGATTGCTACTCTGTGTTCTCCTTACACTGCCTGTCATAAGACCAATATTTTTGGTTGCCTGTAACAATGCTAAATTTTATCCGGGAAGGCAGCACTTTTCTGTGTGGACGCATCATTCTAGGAAAAAAAGTCAGTCTTTAATAAGCCTGTAACCTATTTACAGAAAAAAATATATTTTTTCTCTCCTATGAATTCAAGCGTTAAAAAAGCCTCTTTTTCAGCATATGGGGCAAGGTAAGATTCTGCTTTAGAGTGAGTTTTCTGTATCAATGGAAAAATGCATAAGGCTGAATTCTAGTCCTTGTATAAATTGTATGTAAACATTTCCAGAATGAAAACCACGAGTAAATGTGCAAGACAAAAACTCTGGAAAGCTGATGTAGGAGAGAGCAGAGAAACAAGGAGAAAGTCTCAAAGAAGTGGGTCCTCAGGTACAGTGATGGAATGGGAAGATCGTAATCAACTCGGTAGTTCATCCTTTCAAGGACAGAAAAAGCACCCTTCAGGAATGCTTAAATGATGTGAAGACACCTTCCTTTTATATTATCATATCACCTGCAAATACAGGATTACTTATTGCTTGTACCACAGCTCAGCGGGCGTGACAAACAGCCCAAAAGTGAAACGTGTTGTGTTTCATTGTGCTTCGACAGATGAGGAAAACCCACAGACAGGTTTTCTAAGGAAACAGGCTGTCATTTGACACCGTCTGGGGAGCCGCAGCCTCCACTCCGCGTGAAATGACGTTTACTGGCCTTTCCAGGTACCAGGCAGGGACGGAGTTTGGCAGGCAGTGACACTGCTCCTCATCATGCCCGTTTCTGTGCCCACTGTGGAACTTCAGCCTGCCCAGGCATTACAAAACTCCTTACCTGCCTCTTCACAAGAAAACTTCTGCCATAACAGCAGCTGCAACTCCTGCTTAAGTATCTGGAAATCTTTTTCTCTCACCCCCCTGTCTGTGAAGTGCCAAGAAGGAGCCCAGCTGTTCAGCACTGCATTGCTGATTTCTTTGGAAAAGCTTAGAGAAGCAATAAGCGGGCTGCTTTCCTTTTCTGTGGGAGAAGAGGAGCCTTTATAACTGGGGAAAAAAAAAAAAAGAAAAAGAAAAAAAAAAAAAGCTCAGGACTTTTCACTGCTCCCTTGCCCTGTGTGAACTCAGAAATCTTAAAATCTTCATGCTCACCGTATTTTGAGCCCTTCTCTGCCATCTTGCAGCTCTCAGAGCTGCAGAGGGAGTGTCTCTGCCTTTCACTCAAAGGCAAAACCCATATTTCAGGCTTCTCATCTTTTTGCAGAGGAGTGCAGTCTGCTACTGAAGACACTCAGAAAAGATCTTATCGGGCCTTTTAAAAAGATTTTTTTCCCAAATCAAGCAAAGGGGGAGTGGCCAATGTCATCTATATTCTTACCATGTTTTATAGCTCAAACATCAGATTGCTCATGTTGTAACAGAGTTTATAAAGTGTGTTTGGAGGGAATGAAAACAAAGCAGAAAATTTGGTGGGTTGTTGTTTTTTTTTACTGCTTGCAGATCAAAAGGCTTACATGCCATACTTTCACCACAAAGCAAATGTTTGTGCAAAGTAAACTCCCAACAACTGAGATTATAATGAAAGCACTAACAGCAATTTTTGTTGACCTACAGCTCACTTATAATCACAGGTATACTCAGTAGCTTTTAAAATCTGAGAAGACAGAAATAACTTCCAGGCTGTTCTTAGAATGCAGCGTTTTCTGAGCTTCCCTGCTTTAATTTGGGCTTTACTTTCATAGGAAGGTAATTGCCACAAAGTTTTCATGGTCCCTTGTGTACCCAGTGCTCTAAGGCAAAAAGAAAAAATCAGTTAAAGACAAATAGGCTGTGTGAAAATGTTTGGTCTCAGAAATCAGGAGGGAAAACAATAACCAAAATGTGCTATAGCTATTCAGTAGCAGGCAGAGACAGATAAATCAGCTGCAGGAAAATCTCCTTCATCTCCACCAGTCTGCCAAATTTAAAAGATCTCTTTTTTTTTCCTCCCTAAAGTTTACACGGGGAATACATTCTTTTAAATACTATGATGCTAAACAGAGAAAGGCAGAGCGACTCTTATCCCCAGAAACAGTGGCAAGAGTAAACCCTGTCCAGGATGGTAAAAACTTGCAAAATTAGACCAGTAGAGAGCAGACAGGAAAAAACGTGTAATAAGCAGGTGTGTAAAGAGTTCATGAGATCAGTGGCTGTAGATACCATGAGCAACTCCACAAACATATTCCATGAGGGTTCATGGAGCACCCCTAGTTGGAGTCAAAGGTGAAGGGATGACCCAGCTGAATGGAGAACTGGTTTATGTGGCATGCTCTCCACAGGAGATCCTGCTGACACCACCAGCAAAAGCAGCTGGGAAGGAGATTGCCTCTGGCTGCACCAAGCTGCCTCTGTGTTCAGCGGGGTGGTACAACACCGGCAGAACCAGCAGACACACTGCTCTCCTGCTAAGCAAGATTCCTGAAAGCAGAGAAATGTAGGGGAGAAACCTGCCAGGAAGCTCTCCTATTCTGCTCTCTTGTCTGCTGTAGGGATTTGAATACACTCATTCCCAAAATCAAAGTATTCCCCAAAATTAATACTGAGAATATTTTCCCTTTTCTTGTCAAGTTTGACCTCAAAGTGAGTGTTTCTTCTATCTGGGGAATATTAAGACACTCCTACAGTGTACCTATGAAATTATCTTTCAGCTTAGGTGTTGGACTTTGAGGGGTTTTTTAACCTGGCAATATTTCCAACTCTATTCTTTATTTTATTATATCCACATTCTGCTTCCAAACACTTTTTGGTAAGCTGTGTTTAAAAATGCCTAAAAATATGGCTTTTCATAATTGCCACAACGTCATCAGGAGCCTTTTTACCTAACCTGCCACATCAAACTAACCATAAATTTGAATAACAGATCACATCATAAATTCCATCAGAACAAATATTTTTTTCTGAAAGCATTCAACATCTTCTCTGATGGAGGAAGTCAGAATAGCTCCATATAAAATCAGGGAAAGGGAAAATAAAAATAAAGTATGGAAGCAGCCCTCAGCTGCTGAAGAAAATTTAACACTAAGACTCCAAGTGAAATACTTTTTAAATGCAGTGTCTAATAAGGAGCCAGCACTTGGACACAGTGTATTACAGTAAGAGAGCTTGGCCACGCTCCCAGATGGAGAAAGACCCACCGGGTGCTGCCACCTTTGCCCTTCCTCGAGTGATTTTCCCAAATGCCACTTAATATTTAACCTTCCTAAAGCATGGAGACTTTCCAAAAGCTTGGGCACAGCCTTACCAGCCATTCTGACCACCCAGCAGCCAGCCAAGGTTGGTGGGAGTGCTGCTAAGGAGCTGGCACATGGGCAGCAAGTCCTTCCCTATGGGTCAGGGGCGTCAGGGCTGGAGCCTCCCCTTACAGCAACAGGGCTTCCCAGGCTGTCCCAATTAAACAGCTGGGCTGCTATGGAGCTCTGTTTCCCTTGCTTTCAGCCAGCTCCTCGGGCACTGAAGCCTGTCTTGACTCTGGCCACATCCTGTCACCTCATGCCATAGAGGAAGGCAGTGACAGGTGTCCCCTCCAACACAAGAGCGAGGCTTCCCTACACTGGGTGGGATTTTGCCTTCCTTCTCCTCACCCCATGCCAGCAGGAATGGGGGTTTGTGATCCCCTGCAGTCCCCTGCACTCCTGGGCTTGTACGTCTGCCAGCCACGGGTGAGGAGACACAGCAGTGGCTGCAGTGAGGCTGCTGTGCAGTGGCCCCTCAGGCAGCCATGAGCCTCCCAGGGCCTGTCACAGCCAGCTCCAGCCATCTCCAAAGGCCAGGGAGCGCAGCAGCCATGCTGCCTACCAAAACCTGACTGTACATCCCAAAAACTAATATCAGAACTTCAAAGCACACACAGCACCACTTCCCAAATATTCTTACCAAAAAAAAAACCCATCAGTCAGGACAGAAGATATGCTCCAAGGCCTTCCATGGTGAGGGGGGCCATTTGTGGTGAGGGCCTGAGGATGTGAGGGACCCACACCAGGGCAGGGAGAGCCCAGAGAAGGCAGAAAGGAGACAGAAAGGTCTGCTGTAAGGAATTATGTGAGATCAGACACCGACAGCATTTTCAGTGTGCATCTACCTTTTCAGCCACATGTAGCTCAGCAAAGATAGCAAGACCTAGGAATGGATCGATTGCACATCATCACACTGAATGATCATGAAATCATGTGTGAGAGGAGAGCAAAGTCCAAGTAATGCACATTTACTTCATTTGCTTCAACAAGCTTTATCACAACTGTGTTGTGCCCAAAGGAGGAAAGAGTACTGTAACAAAACCACAATATCCAGATAAATTAGGGTCATTCTGGCACCACTTCTCCCCCTTCTCCTTCAGAAACACCCAAAGGCCACAGCTAGAGATCACACACATTAAGTGGAGCATTTTGCAGCTTGAGAGATGGACTGGCAGCAGCAAAGGCAAGTGAGACACAGGAGAAGCAGTCACTTGATGAACATGACAGAGGCTCCCTGAAGAGGGTGAGCACAAACACTGCCAGCACTCGTGGTCTGAGGGATGGGTCCCTCCGTGCTGTGTCAGACAGGAGGTGTGACACCTTGCTTGCTTTCCAGATGAAAGTGGCAAGGAGATCGTGACACTCCAACACTGGCAGCACTGTTGTAGTGTAGTACCTGTTTTTTGAAAAATGTGACATCCTCTTCAGCCTACACCTGCAGCACTTACCAGAAGGTCTAATTTTACCAAGTATGGATGAAAATAAATTAGGAAACTACACAAAGATCCTGGGTTTCCATAAGCTTTGGAAAATATTTTCAAAGCAACATAGAGATTCGTGTCAAAAAGAAATCCAAGTGACACCTCTTCTAGGGCTTGTCTACTAAACTTCCAAATCTTTCCAATTTGAATCCAGCTCCTGTAAGACATAAAGGGGTAGTTTCATTCATTCCCTTTGCTGCAACATGACACTGCTGAGAAGGAAGTTCAGTGGCAGTATTGCAAAGTGTCAGACACATAGGGGGAGGACAGACATGTTAAGTATACTGTACTGGATGCAGGATGTGAGCAAGCTATGAGCCAAAAATTTCTGTCACAAATGAGTGAAGCCATAAGATGAGGCTTGAAAATTAATGCTAGGCTGTCTAATTTCTACTGATGGCTAGTGCCATCCTGTAAACCAGAATTCTGAGGAGCTGAGGCTCAATAGAGAGTATAAGACTCAGGTATAATTGTACAGTCCTGGTTGCCATACCCGAGCAGGTGACCCACTGGAAATGGGAAAGGGAGGGCAGACACAGAAACAGGGATGTCATCAGCCTTACTTGATGGCCAGATGTGATCTGGTGGGACTGGCATTTGCATGGAAAGAACAATGCCCCTTCAAAGCTAACAAGGCTACAAAATGCTAAGCAACAGCCTGCTTTCACAGCCTGGGTCCGGCCACTGCTGTGAGGTGGACAGAATCAGATGCCAAAATAGCTGCTAATCCCGGCCCTCAGCTTTCTGATATGAAAATAAAGAACAACCACACAAGGGAGGGGTGGGGCTGAAGGGGGTGGGGGGGAATAGAAAGAGAAAAGGGGGTAGAAGAAAAAGATGCATATAAAGGATGAGTTTTGCTTGCTTTGTCCTGCAGCAACAGCAGTCAGAGTAGGAAAAAGGAATGTGCATGTGTGTGTACACCATGTGGGACAAAGGCAGTGTATCGCCCTTCAGCCAAGAGCATGCTGTCATCTGTCAGCATTGTACGCCTGTGTACAAGCAACACCAAACACTATTTGCCTCACAGTGCCTTCGACAATATGTTTTTCATGTTGATTTTCTCATCTGAATTTTCCTTTCTGCTCCCCTGCTTGGAGTGTATACATCGAGTTTTGATGACACTCTACCAGCTGGCTGCAGACAAGTCGCAGGCTCGCATGTCTGGCCGAGTGTAACACACGCATATGCGCGCACACACACATCCCTTGTCTTGACCTCTCTCCCCTTCTCCTCTGAGATCTGCTGCACTTGAAGTGTTTTCTTTAGCAACTCCTTTCCCAGGCTCGCCCCCCTGGCCCACGGAGGGCTGCTCCCCAGACCTGCTTTCGGTCTGGGCGAAAGAAAGGGGGCTTCGGGGGGTGGGTGCAGCCTTGGCAACAGGCAGGAAGCGCGGTTTCACTCCGCTGGCCCCTCCGCAGCGCCGCGGCTGCTCCGCGCCGAGGGCTCGCTGGATCGCTGCTCCCGCGGGCCGAGAGCTCGGGCCCGAGGGGAGCAGAGGCTGGGGCGGGAGGGGATGGGGTCATCTGGGTGCAGGCCTGCGGCTGCAGCGGTGGGAGCAGGAGACACGGAGAGTTTCTGAGTGGTTAAAAAAGTTCGGATAAGCAAACTCTAGTGTTGTCAAATATTCCCCCCCCCCCCCCCCCCCCCCTTTTTTTTAATTTTATTTTATTTTATTTTTAAGGCAGTTGATGAGGTAATTAAGAATTTGGTGAGAGTCCGGTCAGGTCACCTCGTTTCTCAGATCAGAGACCTATCAGAAATTCTTTCAAGTGTCCTTCTGCGTCGCCAAAGATGACAACAGCAAATCAATAAGTGCTTGAAATGAAAGGGGTTGCTGGCTAGCCCCCGAGGCTACAGATTTCCGCACCGCCGGTCTTTTTTTTTTTTTTTCTTTTTTTTCTTTCTTCTTTCTTTTTTTTTTTTTTTCTTTTTTTTTTTTTTCCTGAACTTCTCGCATTCCTTTGCACTGCCTCTCCTAGGAAGAGCTACCTTTTTTTCCCTAGTTTCTTGACGAAGGTAAGTGCCGTGTTAGCATCTCTTTGGCGGGACGGGCCTCGCCGGCTGTGATTGCTCTTCCCTGCTTCCAGCAGACGGTCGCTGCCGGGAAGATGCGAGCCGAGAGCGGCTCCGGCCGAGGGCATCCGCGACCGCCTGGGAAGCGGAGACAGCAGGCTCGGAGCACAGAGCCAGATACTTGCGCTTCTTCTTTTTTTAACTTCGTTATTTAAAAATAAAATAAAATAAAATAAAATAAAATAAAATAAAATAAAATAAAATAAAATAAAATAAAATAAAAT
>VZUI01032720.1:0-12256 GCA_013401135.1 Cettia cetti
GGCCCGGCCATGCAGCCAGTTCCTAACCCAGCACAGAGTGCTCCTGTCCAAGCCACGGGCTGCAGCTTTTCCAGGAGTGTGCTGGGGGAGACAGGGTCAAAGGCCTTGCTGAACTCCAAACAGACAACGTGCACAACCTTCCCTGCATCCACCAGGCGGGTCACCTGGTCATAAAAGGAGACCAGCTTGGTCAAACATGACCTACCCCTCCTAAACCTCTGCTGGCTGGGTCTGATACCCTGGCCATCCTGGAACACTGACACTCAGTATATAAACTGTTCTTGACCTTACCAGGTACTGAGGTCAGGCTGACAGGTCTATAATTACCAGGATCCTCCCTCCCATCCTTCTTGTGGATGGGCATCACATTGGCCAGTTTCCAGTCATCTGGACCCTCACCAGTGAGGCAGGACTGATGATAAATGATGGAAAGCGGTTTTGCAAGCTCATCTGCCAGCTCCCTCATCACCCTGGGATGGATCCCATCTGGGCCCAGAGATTTATGAATATCCAAGCATCTCAGCAGTTCTCTGCCTGCCTCCTCTTGGATAATGGGGGGACCATTCTGTTCCCTGACGCCATCAACCAACCCAAGAGAACAGTTGTCTTGAAGGTAATTTGTCTTCCCACTGAAAATGAGGCAAAGAAGGCATTAAGCACTTCTGTCTTCTCCTCATCTGCAGTTCCCAGTCCCCTCCCTCATCCAATAGAGAACAAAGGTTGGCCTCACCTTTCCTTTTACTATTAACATATTTGTAAAAACCTTTTTTATTATCCTTTACAGAAGTTGCCATTTTAAGTTCAAACTCAGCTTTGGCCTCCTTAATTTTTTTTCCTACATGCTCTAGCAGCCCCCTCAGACCTCAGGTGGCTCAGGAGCATTGCCAGGAGAAAGCAGATCTTGATTTGGCTGTTCTGGAAGGGTTTGCTTTTTTGATTTTTTTTCTAGCACATAGATAGGAACCAGGAGCACCATATTAAAATGTTAGAACTTTCCAAGAAACCATAATTAAAGGACCAAACATCAGTCTACTCTTCCCTTTAGACTGTACCACCTGGCCATTTTGGATTTAATTCTGCTGGTCTTTTTTGCTCTAGTGTCCTATCTCTTTTACAGCCAGCAGTATTTTCTTTCAGATGCTGTAGTTTAACACCTTACCACTTCACATTATGTGCTATTCAAAGCTTTTTACATTATCTTATTGTAACCTCAAAAAAAGGCAAGTTATTCAGTATGTCAAAGGAAATAGCTTTCATCCACTGCTGGGGCTGAAGGCAAAGGTTTGTAATCTGTCCTCAACTTTATTAAAAAACATAAGGCATCAGCCCTCATGTAGCTCAAATACATTTCCTTGCATGGTGACAAACCATGTCTGATACCGTAGAATGAACTCGATATGAATTTCTATTTGGTGCACTCAGCCTCCTGAATACGATTTAATTCTCCAGTGCTGTGTGATTGAACACACTGATCATGGAAACAGAATGCTTGCTCAGCCTTGCACTGCTTTGCTTTGCTCTCTCTTGAGCTGTTTTGTTGTGATGCTTTTCCCCCCCTGTATCTGAGGGTTGAACATTACCTTCCATGAGCAAGGAGAATTTAACTCTCAGAGCTGCCCTTGGTTCCAGGACAGCTCAGTCCTGCCTTGCAATAGCTCAGCAAATGCCTCAGCAGCCATCCCATGCTCTCTTTTCATACATAAATAGAAATGCAGAACAACTGAAAGTCTTAATGCAGCTGAGCTTTCTGTTTTGGACTGTCTCCAGGGGCCTCCTGTGACAATGGCATGAGGGCTCCTGTGTCACTGCTTAGTGCAGGGTCTCGGTGACACCCGTGACTCGGTGACATTCCACCTCTTGGCTCTCAGGGGTATATGACTTGCTAGTCTTGATGTCATTAAGTTCTGACTTGGGACATGTGCCTCAAGATTTAGAGCAGATACTAAAAATTTAAGAAAATCAGATGATTTTATGTAATTGGGGCAGAAGCTGGAGCAGTATGGAGGTTAATAAGGGAAAGAGGTTTTCTGTTCAAGTACAAGGCTCTTATTCTCAAGTGAATCTGAGCTATCAGCTTTTCCATAGCAAATCTCCAACTATGTGCATCTATTTCTGAGCTACCTGTGCCTGGTAGGTTTGGTTTTAGCAGCTACAGCTGGCCTGGAGGAATGTGGGACATGGGCAATTTACAGGGTATCAGTGCCTGTGTCTCTTTCAGATGCTGGGATTGGAGGAGCATTCTGTGTTACAGGGGATAAAATTCCTGCACTCTCTGTCAGGTCTTGTGCAGATTAAAGGAAAGATAACCTGCCCAATCATCATTACACACTCAAAAGCATAGCTGGAAAAATCCATGTGTATCAGTTCTGTCAGTCTCAAGGAGATCTGCAGATGAAACAAATGACCCACAGTAAAAATGGATAATACTCCACAAAATTGGTACCTGGGAGCCATGTGGCTAAACTAGCTGTAAAAATAACCCATTCTTCTCAACTTGAAATTAGCTCTCTCTGGAAGTATAGAAAAGAGATTTTTATGTGTTTTACCACCTGCTCCTCATCCCTGGGATCTGTGTATTCAGTTTCGATTTATGAGGGAAAGTGGGGGGAATCAGATTAATTTTAACTGGCATATATCAAGATCATAGTGGTTTGGGTTTTTTTTTTTTTTTAATAAAATAGCACCGTTTTTACTTCTTGTAAAGCCAGAGAATTTTTGGTTACTTCTCTTCCAATATTTTATCCACTGCTCCTCTGTCATGCATCACTTTTCTTAAAGACAAAAAGCAAGTTATTTGATACATGGTGGGACTTGCCAGCAGATAATTTGATCATAGGTCAGCTCAACTGTTACGATAATTTCTTTCTTATTTATGGTAATAACTTGTATGAATGTGTACAACTCTACCCATGGGTGTATTTAATACTTCCAAAAAATGTTAATTTAACTGCTCTGGCATCAAACATGCTGGGCAGCAGCGGAGTAATTTTACCATTGCTCTTCAATATGTGAAACAGAGTATGCTGAACCCATTATAAGGTAATTTTAAAAAAAGAAATAATATTTTGGCAGTTTTTTGTTTTTGTTTTTTTTTTAAAGTAGTCTCACGCTCATGGAAAGCCACGAGCCTCGGTGTGCAATTTGCCCTCAAAAATTTACAATTAACTGACTTAGGTCAATGAACTGCACACTTCAGTCACTGTGGAACAATGCTATCAAAGACTATTCGTTAATGCCTACCAGGAGGAAAGGGTAGGAGGGTTTTGGAGTCAGAGGTAGCAAATGGGGTAGCAAAAGGAGAGAAAAAACTGCAGTTATGTGTACTGTGAGTATATTTTCCTGTTTAGAGCTGAGAAATTACATGTACAGTTTTTAGGTAGAGTCCTTACCCTTTCTGGACCCAAACTGCTGATTAAGGGGGATAAAAATGAAGATGAAAAAGACAAAAGGAATAAATAGAAAACCCTGTTCCTGTAGACGCAATTAGATTAGCTGACACTGACTTTAATGACTGATATTTTTAGGCAATCTGGGAAATTTGGATATAATTGATGTAAAAACTCAATCAGTGGTTAACACTACTGGTCTTTGGAGATAAAATTTGGTGCAGGTTCTTTACAGAAAACTTTGTGAAAAAATACTATTGAAAATTCTGCTGAAATATTTTATTTCTTCCATAACTTTTAATGTAAAGACTTTTTTATAAACTCTTGGTTTATTACTGAACCTTTCCTCTACTGTAGTCATAGTTTAAAGCTTATATTTTCAATTTTCAACTCAAATTGCATTAATTATCGTTTTTTAGGTCTCATGAATAGAGATGTCTAATGAATTGGAAGAATAGATGAAGACTTAGTTTGAAGTACAATATCACTGTGTGTTTTTCCCCAATTTTTCTCACAGTAATGATGTTTTTAATGTTTCTCATTAAAAACATCCTGTTGGGTAGAAATTACTCTCCCAGTCAAGAGGTCAGGAAACTGAAAGAGAAAGAATTAAGAGCTCCTGTCTTGGAGATGCCTCTGTAGATACTAAAAATAAAGCAGTCCTCTGGGGTATTTTGTGACTAATAACTGCTTTTTAACTTTCTTGTGGAAAGTCTTGTCTAACTCCAAACTAAATCTGATTTGAAACTGTAACAAAGAAAGTATTTTTAAGAAATGTTTTTCTTCCTTCCATCTTTCCATACCAAGAGAATGTAGGCTCTGCATGACAGAAATGTAAGTCCAGGGTGGAAAATATAGAAAAATTATAGAAGTGTATTTTCTGGAGAATAGTGGCTTTTGTGTGACTTTTTTTTTTTTTTTTTTTTTTTGTGAAAATTGTGATATAGAAAAATATTTAAGCAAGCACCTTAGCTGGAGAGTATTAATAACATGGATTTTTGTCTTTAAAAAGATAAAAGCTTTAAAAATATTCAATTTTCTTGAAACAAGCTTAGAATTCTACCTCTCCCTAGTCTTCCCTCTTTTTATTTTTTTTTTAATATATGTGACACCCATATATATGCTATTCTTTGATTCTCTCTACAGTAAATATATGATATTTTTCATATACCAAAATCATTCTGGACACTGAACTTTGCACTGTTCCTCATATACACCTGGAATTATTGTTATTTAATTATTGCAGAGAGAGATATTTTACTTGAAAAATGGTTAAATACAAGAGCATTAAACCATACAAAAAAAAAATTCTATTTAGCCTGTTTGTTTAGACAGCTATGCTTCTGAACGCTTTCTTGGCACGGGTAGGAGACTTCCCAAGGCCTGAATTACTGCTCAAGAGGTAGATTTTGATCCACAGTTCTGGATGTGCTCCAAATGATGCTGTTTGATCAGAGGAAGGAGCTATTATTTATAAGAGAGAGCTCAGTGTAGAGAAGTCTCAGGATGAATGAAATAGACTCGTCTATTTTAGGGGTGTTTAGTTCCTGAGTAACATCTGAAAGGAAAAAAAAAAAATTATACAATGAAACAGAGCAATTTGTGTTTTCACAGTTATAGCAAAGACTCTTCCACAGTTTAGTCCATGGGTTTAGTCCTGGCACAGCCCTGGTTGTTGGCTTGCAAAGGTCTTGTCCTTGGGGAGCTCATTCCACACTTCAGCATCTCTTCCAGCTGGTTCTGGTCCCACAGCCCCTGTGGTTCATCTGGATTCCTGCTTTTCCAGAGGATCCAATGCACTCTTTCTCCTGTGCACTGGTTTTGTGGCTAAGAAACAGGGCAGTACGTGCAGCTGGTGCCCTCGGTTTGACTTGGAGGTTCTTGTTCTCACAAAGCCCTGTTCCAGCTCCCTCAGGCTGGCTGGAATTAGCTAAATAAGGCCAAAGTGCCACAGATTCATTGCAGGACCTAATTCAAGTTTAATTTACTCCTTTATTGATCTGTATTTGGTGTCATTATCTTTAAAAGTCGGGTCCCTGTTTTGGATATAAAACCCTCATCTTTCATAGTTTTTCTGTCTTTGCTCCTGCATCTTTATCACCATTTATCTTTATCAGTTTCTGTAGCATTATGTTCAGAACAGTGCACAACAGAGGAAAAAATCCAGTCTGTGATGAGTGAGTGAATTCCACCATGTGCGGAAGCAAAAATTTACAAAATCACTTGATCACTTTCAGTATTTCTCACTTTTAATGCTATATTTTTTAAGACACTGTGTTAAATCTTGTCTAGCTTTCAGAAACAGTGTTTTATCTGCTTTTTTTCCTTTTTTTTTACGAGATACAATGTACAAAATCCATACTGTACTTATGAGAAGAATGGTACTGCACACAGAAGGAGTTACCATTCTAAAAGCAGGATGTCTGTTTGCTCTATCCAATTACCATTAACATAACAATGTTTAAGTGCTAATGAACGAGAACTGAAATTTCTAATTGTGATGAGACTTTCTGTAAGAGGGTAGGTAAATAGTGAATATTAGAGGGAAGTACAACAGCGAGGCAATGTTACGTTGCACCTGAAGTCCCCTAAAGGGACTGGTTACTATTATAATTGGGCATGTTGTTAGACACCATCATTTATCCAGCCACATATTCTCTTTTTTGCAAATGAAAGAAAACTACCTCCTTCAATATATGAAGAAAAGACCTACAGGGCACCTACTCCTCTCCTAATGCTCTTGCTGTGAGTCAAAACCAGCCAAATGTAGCTTCTGTGCTGCCCTGAGCTTCAGGGCCTCAACCAACTATGGCTGATGACCAGGGTAGAGTAAAACCTTTACAACAGCTGACAAGGTCGGAGGTTAATTGCAGTCCTTAAAGGAAAATTGTGGCTCCTAAGTGTCCAGCATTGGAGTCCTGCAAAAGGTTCTTCAAGACTTCTCACTTTTGACTCTCTTCTGCTTTTTTTTGCTTTTTTTTTTTTTTTTTTTTTTTTTTTTTTAATCTCAGGAGATTGTTGTGGGGTTTGGTGGTTTTGTTCTGATGGAGTGACATTTTCCTCAATCCTTTTGGATCTTGCATCAGTCATGAGAGCAGTCTGCTGCAGAATCCAGATTATCCATTGAACAAATAAGCACCAAACTTGATAACATCAGGATAAAGAAACTCAGCTTAGCAGAAACTTATGCATGATAATTTTCCATAGAAATCCAGGACAGTCAAACAGACTTGAAATTGAATTTTAGAGTACCCAGAAATAAAGTGCCTTGATTCTTTACTATTAATAGATCTATCAGACTTCGAAACATTCAGATGAAGCACCAGTTCTAATTGATAGCTGTGTGCTGAAAGAGTATTTATTCCAGCTCCTCCCCTAGAGACATCGGCAGCCTCTGAGAGAAAAAGGAAAAGTTCTGTTTAAGGGTGGGGTTGTGATGAAGGTGGTGCATGTCCAACACAGGGCTGAGTACTGCTGATGGCAAGCTGGGACAAAGGTTCCAGCAAGAGGCCTGGGGCCAGCTCAGGCTGCATTTTGGGGAGTTAAGACTAAGACAGAGGCAGGAGCTGGTGGCGTGGATTAGCAAATAGCCAGGTTAACTACCAGGGCTAGCATAGGCTTGATGTTAGGACTGAAAGGGCTCAGGGCAGAGCAGCAGCACCCCTTCACAGCAGCCTGTGGGGCCAGATGTTGAGCTGCAGCTGCTCGGGGCACAGTGACAAACCCAGGGCACAGCACAGCCTGCCCTTCTGCAGCTACCCTCGGTCCATACGCTTGGGACTTCTAATCAACAGCCAAAGGTCCCAAAAGACAAATAACAGCAGTGTAATGGACATCAGCTGGCAGATTCCCCAATAACCTTCTTCACCACAGCTGAGAGGACAGAAAAATGGATTTCAAGGGTGTTTATTGGGCATAGCCATGCTTTCTTCTCCTAGAGTAGTCAATACATTCAGAAAAAAAATCAGTATTTACACACTGGAAAGGCTTTTTGATGCAAAGCAGCTGTGGTAGTATGAACTAAGCATTCACCTTTTTTTCCTGGTAGTTTAAGCTAAAAGTCAAATATTAGAGGCACAGAATGTTGTGTTTGTAATTGTGCAACTCAGCTGGGTGTTTCTACCAGCATAGTACACTGGATACCAAAACCTCATGTGAAGTGACATCCAGACATCAGAATGAATTACCACCTGTGTTCACTGAGCTGATACCTGCCAGAAATGCTGCTGTCTCTAAAGATATCAGTTGTCATTTTGGGGAAATTAGGTCTCAAGAGCAGGAGCTCAAAGCTCCTCTGTTGAAGGATATTGAAAAAAAACGAAACGGGGAAAAAAAATCTCCTCTTATTCATGAGGGATCCAAGAAATTGAAAGAGTTAATGGCTGGATCTGCTGTCCTTGGAATTGCTGGAACAACTCATTGTTGGTCCCACTGAGCAGGAGTCAGGTCCTGTGTGACTTGTGCAGGATAATGAATGGGCCCAGTATTGCCTAAAATTAATTCTTGCACTTCTTCTTCCCTTTGCTCTTCTGGTAAAGGGATGGTTCATTTTTGATGAAATTGCCCTACTTCACAGCCTGCTCTCAACCATCCCTGGAAGCTCTGCTTCCCTTAGTTTGCTGCCATGTGCTGCAAATCTAATGATTTACAACACTAAAAATTACAGCCTCCATGATTCACATTGATTCACACTGCTGGTGCTCTTGTATTAGTCTAATCACCAATACACATTTTGGAAAAAGTTGACAAATATGTCAGATTATTGAGGTTCATCTTGGCTTTGGCTATGGATGATTTAATACAGAAGGAAATCAGGTTAGGGAAAGCTCTGAATATGTATTTTCCAGGGGGAGCAAAATAAAAAAGTTTTTCTCGCCTCCTCTCACTGCTTCTCAGTCATCAAGAGAGAAAGAAATGATGAAAATGACACATGAGCTGCTGCAAAGCCTAAAAATAAGACAGCTTTTATTTTATATTTGGAAAGGGAGATTAGTTTGTTCTGTGGCTATTTTTCTTCTTCTTTTTTTTTTTTTTTTAATCTTTAAACAAGGTGGCATTTAAAGTAGACACCACATCAAAAGAGGCAAACAAATTTATTGTATTTTATTGCTGATGAGGTGGATAATGGGAAAAGATGTGAAAAGTGAGGGAGAGTGTGGGAAGTGGGGGCACTTACAGGGAAATGCATTTGTGTGGGTTGAGTTTAGCAGTTTGAGACACAGAAGTACTTAGACAAATTGCTTTGCATTTACACTCAGAAATGAAGAATAGCCTTTCTTTTAAAAGGAATTACATATGAGCCATTCTTGAAGCTGGTATTAGGTAGGCAGGACTGAGGATGCTGCTAGCAGGAGACTTAATGTGGAAGTGCTAATTAAGGCCAGACCAAATGGGTAACCTTCCAGGTCAGTAAATAGTATAGGTCCTAAGGTTAAAAAAAGGGACAACTGAGGGACTTTATTTTTATTTTTTTTTCCTAAAAAAAAAAAAAAAAAAAAAAAAAAAAAAAAAAAAAAAAAAAAGGTCATGGTCCTCACAAAGAGTTTTGACATTGGCCTCGGACACAAACTACATAAATAAAAAAAAAAATAAAAGCCACCGAGTTCATGCTTTGAAGTTCACCAGGATTAGCCACACAAGAGCAAATTCCAGGAAGAGAAGGTAATCAAAATGCAGGCAAGCAATTAGATCTGCATATTAAGTATGAAAATACACAGTGCTGGATTGCATATTAAGTAAGTGCAGTAACCTTGTGCTTCTGGAGCTGCTCAGTGAGGTTACTGTGCAAAGGAGCTCGGAGGACTCACCTCCTGAGGGGAAAATTGCTTTCCTTTGGCTATTACCACGGTGCTGAAAATGTACTTTGTGTTATCACAAGGGTGCTGGGGACCGTGGGCAGCAGGGAGCCCTGCCCAGCCTGGGGAAGCCCAGCCCAGCCTGGGGAATCCCAGCCCATGTGAGGCCGCCCAGGGGTGCGCCAGCCAGCCAGAGTGCATGAGAGATTCCTGAGCCAGGGCCTTGGAGAGCTTTGCAGGGCAGAAGCTCACACCATGCTTGACTCACAACCCTGTGCTGAGCACCACACGGGGAATTTTTAAATTTTAATTACTGTAGTGGGCTTTTGCTGGAGTAAAAGGACCCTATTCTAATTTTGGAAAGCAGCACTTTCAGAACAAACTATTTTTTATCTGTAATTATTATTAGATTTCTTTTCCTTGTCTCTAAAACTGAGGACTGAGATTTTCAAGAGCCTGTGTGTTGCACTGGGCCCTCCCTGCTCCCCTGCTCTTCCTCACTGGCAGTGACCACAGAGTTGGGAAGAGATGTGACCATCCAGGCACCCACCCAGGTGTCTTGCTGTTCAGCATTCCCAGCAGAATTCATGGGTGTCCGAGGTTACAGTTACCTCAGTCGTGAGGTTTCAGCACGGGGCTGCTACCCTGTGCCCATCTCCTGTCCCTGATGGTCAGTCTGTGCACACTCAGGAAAAGCCAGGTGTGGAGAACCCCCATGTTGGAGGCTTAAATTGTCTAAAGTTTCTAAATGCTTCTGTTGGTTAGGACCCAAAGGTAAGCCATGAACTCCTGGCTTGCTGGCTCACTAATTGCTTTATAAAATCCTGTGGACTTCCAAGGGAGATTTTTCCTCAACTTCTCAAGGAAGATCATTGGTCTGCAGTGAGAAACATGAGCACAAGTTTGAGGTCACCTGACAGTTAATGTGACATGGCACATACAGAATAAAATAAATGCCTGTCTTCCTCTCTTTCCTGTCCTTGATTTCTCTGTGTACCTCTAATCCTTCCATCTATAAAAGTCTCTTGAAGATGAGGTAAGTCATTCAAAGTGGCAGGTTTTGTTGTTTTTTTCTTCAAGGAACTTCATATTGTGGGAGGGAAAAAAGTAATAAGCAGAGGATGGGGAGAATGATCACCTCTAAGGGAAGCAGCTTAATATTTCAGGAGCCAGGCAAAATCATTTTGGATGAGCATCAAACGTAAAACACAGCCAAGATGTTTTATTGTTCTCTTTCCCCCCCTCTAAAATAGCATGTTTGATAAACTGTCCCTTTAAATCTACTCTTAAGTGTCCCACTTCACCAAGCTGGAATTTGCAGTGTTTATCAGCCCTGTGTGTTGGCGTGGGTGTCAGAAATATGCAGGTGATGTCATTTTTCATTCCCTCACCCAGGGTTTAATTGACAATATCATTCCACACCCCTCCTCCCACCCTCTTTCCACCTCTTCAGTTTAAACCTTGTTCTCCCAGGCCTTTTGGGCCAACAGTCTTCAAAAATGTGTTACCTTCATCATTTTAAGTTTTTTCTAAAGCAGGGAATTTTCATGACTTCATTTTTACATCGTTCTTGGTAGGTATGGAGATGAAAGAAATGGCCAATATGAATTTACTGTAGTAATCCTATCTTGCAGTAAATTCTTTGGCACACAAAATGAAATGAGAGCTCACTATTGACCACAGAATCTGTCCATTAGTATACTTTGAATTATGAAGATTTGCTGCCTTTATTTTATTATCTTCTTGATAAACAAAATGTATGCCTGCTGAATTATCTCTTCTGCATAGAACTTGGTGTTGGAGTATCTATTTTTATACAACCATATTAAATAAATCATGGCAATAGGTCCTTGGGTAAAGTATTTTATCATACCTTTAATCAATTCAGCAAAGATTCCAAGGTAAACAGTAAAAGTTTTTCCCCCCAGTGGAATACATCATTACTAGAAGTGGAAGTTTAGAAAATAAGTGGTTGGAAGATATAGGGGAAAAAAAAAAAAAAAAAAAAGGCAAGAACTGAATTGCCTTGAGGGAGAAAAGGTCTCAGTGGCCAGGCTCCTCTCTTTTCAAAGGATCTTCCTGCTCCTCGCATCCGAGGGGCTCTTCTGGGACAAAAGCCCCAAGACCAGGAATGATCCGCGGACTCCAGGTAGACAAGTGTCCTTGGGCGTGCCCTGGGAAGCAAGAGTCAAGCTGAGAGGCACAGCTCTTCCTCTGCCTTCTCCTCACCCACGGGAGGGAATGGGAGCACTGATGTGCTCAGCTCTTGTTTCCTGTCCCCAGCTTCCCCTGACTCATAAACGGGAATTCAAACAAAGCCACCTCCACGTTCCACTGGAGCTGTGCCTGGGAGGGAGCAGGTGATACCCGAGGCACTGGAGTAACTCGGGACCGTCAGCCGGCCCTTCCAAGAGCCAGGCTTCAGGCTCCTGCAGCTGCCAGGCAAAGCCACATTCCAGCCCGCAGCCCGGCACCTCAGTGCCCCCCTCGTCATGGGCACAGGACAGACAGGTGTCCGGGACTGCTAACGGAGTCAATTAAGGAGATAACGTGTGAGTGAGAGCGTATTGGGTAATTCAGAGGCTGAAAGCTATATTGAAACACATCTGGTGATAAGTAAGTTTAACTGTACAACTTTATCTGGCCAAACATAATTACTTGCAACTAAATGTATGTCAGTGCAGCTGACTGACAAATACACTGTACAACCATGGCATGCTTGGAGGACAAGGGGAGGACAAGGCTTAGGTCAATTGCAGGAAAAAGTAAAAAAGCACCCTTACAGGGATGAAGTGAGACATATATATAAAATTGGCAATTAACCACACACAGTTTCAGATCTATTTTTCAGGAAAAATGTACTTTATTCATGCGGGAAAAACCAATTCTTTATTTCACAACTCATTTTATACAGTTTTTACAGCCATAAACCAGCCCCCCGAGGGGGAAAATGCTGCCCGCAGGGAAAAAGGAGACGAGGAGGAAGAGAAAGATAACTCGGCCGCTGCGGGGGAAAGGAAACACAAACGCCGCCGTGTTGTGCTCGCACCCGCAGGGTTCGATCCTTAACCCTGC
>VZUI01032724.1:0-12256 GCA_013401135.1 Cettia cetti
AAAATAAAATAAAATAAAATAAAATAAAATAAAATAAAATAAAATAAAATAAAATAAAATAAAATAAAATAAAAGGGCTAGTGTGACCCAGTGGAAAGAAAAAGACAAAACTGTGATAACCTGCCTACTATCAGTGTGGTGAATGGCATTTTTCAAGAAATTTTCCATACTTCCCGTAATTTTAGTCAAAAAATAAGACATAATTGTCCTCAATCTTCCTTCCGTCTCAGTTCCTAAGACAAATAAATGGACACTACCTAAAAATAGGTGCAGTGATGTCTTGTTAAATTTCCTAAGTTTGGAAATACACTACAGACCAAAGTCTCCTAGGAAGGTTGTTTTAATATTTTGTGCACTTTCAGGAATGAAAGATCAAATAAATTTTACAAAGTCTCTTCTTGAAACTGGTTTGCAACAAAGCCAGTTACCAGGACAATAATTGTATAAAATACTACTCCACAATTTAGATGAATTTACACTTGGGTGATAATAGGACCTGTTTAACAACCCTGATTATTTTCCTGAATGGCATATCAAGCCTCATGGTTTTTTTTCAGCTAGGACATATATTTCAGAAAGATGTCTAATCTTTATTTGAACACTTTTCAAGCATCAAGGTAACGTATTCAGTTGGTTAGTGACGATTCACTGTAAAAATGCTTCTTTCATTTCTAGTCTCAATTGACCTATGCTCTGTGTTCAGGCTCTAGGTCTCTAATGTCTTTGATAGATTAAACTTCCCTCCAGCGTTGGAAGTATCTGCATTTATAGATCATGATCAGGTTTGCTTCTTAACTTTCATTTCATTAAGCAAAAGGGACTGAACTGGGTAGGTATCTCACTGAAATACCTTTTTTCCCTAGAACTTCTATCACTCTTGTTCTTTTTTAAGCCATTTCCAATATATCAATGCTGCTTTAAAATGAGTTCATAAAACAGAACACAGTATAGGTCTCAAATATCATAGAGAATCAAAAATAGCTCTGTACTTACATTTTTTTTAATCCTCTTTCTATTTATCTAAGAATGACTTTTCTTTTTTTGCCTTGGCTATTGCTTCACACTACAGACCCAGTAAATCTAGAGCCTGATACTGATTTGTACCTCCTGGGGGATGCTTTGGGTCAAAATCCATGTTGGATATAACAACATTTCACCATTATGGAATACTTCAAAATCTTCAGCAGTCAACCTAAGTACATAAAACTTTAAAATATGAACCTGTTTTACAGATTGCCTGCACAAATACAAGTAATAGTTGCCATAAACCTACACCAGTAATTAAAAAAATTATAAATACATTTAACATATTCAAAAGTTTTGTAGGATATTCAGGGAATATATTTTAAAAATACCACTAAACACCCAGAAAAATCAGAGGGAGTAATATTTCTCTTTTTCATTATGAAAGTATTATCTGACTTCTTTAAATCATATTCAGACACAGCAGTTATACAGCGAGTGGTTTTGAACACTCAGTTAACTGAACTGTGGGTGACTCCATGAATTAGATTTATATCACAACAATGTTTCATTAAAATATGATTAATTCTGTCAAAAACCTAGAGGCAATCTCATGCTCCCAGTTCTGTGAAATTTAAGAATTTTTCTTCTTTGTTTTCTTTCTTACTTTACAATGTACACTTGTGCTGTAGGTATTCAGTGATCAGGCAAAACACTTCGTCACAAAAAATTGTTTACCAGCTCCCTGTGGCACCACTAGTGCTATCTCATCATTTGCCCGTAAATTACTTTAGTTTTCATTTTTTCATTTGATGTTTTGGTGGTGAATTCACTCGGTGCTCTGTGGTCAATAAAATCCCATTACTCAGGTTGCCAAGCCGGAGCATCACCTGCGCTATTGCTTTGTGCCAAGCAAAACTCTGGACACGTTAAGACAGGACCTTTGGGGTCCTTTGGGGGCAAAACAGTGACCATCTGCACAGGGTCAGGGCAAGGAGCTGGCACCCCAGTAAGCAGTGCCATGCAGGGACACTCATCTAGCCTTAAGTGAGTGAGTTCAAGTATTAGAGCCAATACAGGCATTGCACGTGCAAGTCTGGAAGCTGCAATTTGGCACACTGCTGCAGTGACACTGCCTCTGAACTAGCTTGAAGCTGGAGCAGGCATGTCTACTATGTGCTTCATTGTAGGCATATCCCAATGAATTGTTTTATTTTTTTGACCAAGAAAGATTCACGCTGAGGCAGGAGCTGGAAGTTTCTAACTTTGGTGCCTAAATTAATTGCAATGGAAGAGACAGCAAGAAGAATCAAATTGTAATGTACTGCACTGTCATGACAGGCTTCTAAAATTTCTTTTAAATGTGGTCTTTCATATTTATTTATAGTACCTTTTTCCTCAGCTTCAGTCAATATTACTACTCCATGGTGAAAAACATATACAAAAATATGTTTGTTCTTCCATCACTGACAACCTCCATTTGTGTCTGAGCACAATTCATTAAAGTTCTCATTTTTCTGTTATAGCCCTGGTTCCAGGGAAAAATAGTTCTTTTTTATTCTTATCAATTCATGCTTTATTAGGTTATTCACTTTTCTCTTATTTTTAAGTTGCTTTCACAAGACATAATTTACAGACTGCTCCCTAATCTTTTGTGAAGAGAGATTAATTTGGTTGTGTTCAGAAGTAAAGGCATAAGTAGACTGTGCTTCTGGATAGAGAAACATCAACAACACAAAGACAATTTTTTTGTCAGATTATCTAAAAGTCACTAAAGTGAGAGCAACAAAAAAAGTATTCTGTTTCAGATTCTTAACCATGTGAGATAGAAATATACACCTTAATGTTTGTAACTATCAAGAGCAATAAACATTAATTCAGGTTTTGTTTTCTTAATATTCAGAGCAAATTATAAGATGTGGAGGTAATGTCAACTAGACTGACAAGTAGACAAGAGAGTTCTGTTTTTGCTGCTGACTGGGTTGGTATAAGGGCTCCCAGTCCCAGGGTGAGTAATTGTCATACAGCTGTGGAGCTCCACAGCCTCTTCAGCCACTGTTTGACAGCATCTGCCCTTCACATCATATGTTTTCATGCATTTTTGCCACTTTCAAGGACAAAGCAGTACCACAGACTGTTGCAATGTATGTTTATCACAGGCATCACACCTCTCTGAGGAGGAAAAGAATCTTAAGGTAAATATTGTCATGAAATCCAGAAAAATCATGTTCTACAGATAAACAGGATAGTAATTTAATGCAAATATCAAAATATTATTTGTGATGCCAGATTTGAACTTATCCATTCTCTACTCAAGTTATGCTGAGAACAGTAGCCCTATAGAAAAAGTAGGGAGGATGTTTTGAGATGCAGAAAATTATTGAAACAGCACTGCAGAACTATGGGTTAAAACTGTTATATTCTTAGTGTATCATGCTTCCAGCTAGCATTACTGGTGAAATATTTACCTTTCACAATAGTTGCAATGGAAGGAACCGACCTGTAATTGTACTAATCATGTAGGAAAATGTTCAAAAGATGGCAATTTATCTTGGATTATTTAATATTCCTGCCCTCAGGGTTTATTTTGTCAAGGGCACTTAAGGCTGTTGGTGAGCTCATTTTTAGCTTTCATATAAGCCTAAATAAATCAGAGACTTCCTAAGGGAATGACTGGATTTTGATGACAAATCATTTTTTTGGTCTACATAGCAACATTACAAAAGGTGCTGAGGCTTGTCCAGGTCACAGGTGTTGCAGAATTTGCCTAATTAAAAGTCCATTTGTGAGGAATTGTGAATGAAGAGCACGTTCAACTGCACCAGCTTGACTGGTGTCAAAACAGTATCATGAAATATCTTTCCATGATAAAACTCCTCTGTGAGTGGTATGATTGCCTAGATATTAATATTATTTTTGCAGTCTATTGTAATGTATACATGACATATATATCTGTATATATATCTATATATAGATGTAGATATACACATATATGTATTTAAAGTAATAATTTACTTAATAGCCATAAAGTTATTCAAATTAAAACTAAAATGTTGACTCCAGCTGTAGCAGATGCATCTCATTTATCTTCCAAGACTCAAACCAAAAAAATGCATGTTGGAAATACTGTATTTCTGATTCATGATTTCACCTTACGAGTAGTTTGTGTTCCTCTCTGTAGTCCTATATATGTCTTTTCTCCACTTAATTATTCTCTCAGTAATGGCTTAATGATATAGAACTTTCAACTTTCACACATAATTTTTGGCCAATTCATAGTTCTGAATTCAATCTACATGACATTATATAAGGATAAGAAAAGAATAGTCTATAAGACTCACTTCTTATGCATCCTAAAATCTTTACATTTTTGAGTTTTAAAAAGGAAAGGATGTATTGTATAAAATTGTGCTGAAATAGTAAAATTAAACCTCAGAATGAATATTATTCATATATGTATCATAAGAAAAGTTGAGCCATAATGCATTTTTAAAATTATATCAACATTAAAAATGGCATTATTTTATTAATACTGGAAATCCATAATTAATTGTTGATCATCATTAATTGCATTAATAATGTTATCATCAGTAAAAATAATAAACTTTGATGCTAATATGATTAGAACAAAGTTCATGAGTAAAAAATCTGTTAAAGCAATAAACAGAGCCTCTTGAAAATGCCGATATTGCTTCACATACCTTATGGTTTTACTTATATATTTAATTTCTTTCTCATGGGACAGAAGAAAAAACACAATGAGTTGCATGGTAGTCCTAAAACTCAAGTACAATCATCAAAGGGGTTTTGCATTGAATCAAAGTTCTAGAGAACCTTTGTGATACTCTTCAAGCATGGCTTTATGTGTCCCATTTTTCTCCAAAATGCACATTTCATGATTAAGCTGTTTCCTGTAGTCATGAATTTTTTATGACTATGTTTTTCTTCAATGAATGTTGATATTCTGCTTCAGAATAGTGCAGCTAAATCTTCAGGGCATCAAATTTTAGGCAACAAGACTAGTTGGCATTGTGGTGGAGTTTTGCAGATAATTCTTTGATGTAATCATTCTCTCATTAGTGGTGTGCAATGTAATGCATGGTTCTTGTACACTTCTTTCACTTATTATAGAATGGAGAACAAAGAGTTGGGCACCCATGTGGTCAGTGAAGAAGATAATCAGAAAGGAAATTTACATAATTTATAGCTTTGTCGTTTTAAACATTCTGCCTTGAAACTATTTTCCAGTAGCACATGCCTTGAAAATGGCAAATAAAACAAGCACATGTGAGGATTCCTCAATTCTAAGAAGCTAATGGCCAATAACCTCAATATTATTAGCTATGGAGAGATGACAAATAACCTCAATGTAGCTATGGAGAGGTACCATGATAATTCTTTAGTATGACTTCAAAGAAAGAAGATGCATTGTTAATTACAAAATATGGAGAACCCAGTCAACTTAGCAGCAACCTGTACCAGGAAGAAAAAACTTCTAGATTTATGCTAAATACTTACTTAAATGGATTTACAGCATATCTGTATAACTCAGTAAAAAGCTGAATCATTGCCATAATTTCAGTAATAATAGAGCATAGTAAGGAATATCCTACAGAGGACCATGTTCTTCATAAGTCTCTTAAGAAACAGAAATAAACTAGGACAGCATAAAGCCACAGTATACTTGTCACTTATTAGCTAATTAAGCTTCCTGTTGTTATGGACTATAATTAGCTTGTCACACCATATTCTGATTCTATATCATGACAGATCAGCTCTTCTTGTGATTTCATTCTCACTGAACCCATTATATTTTGGAGAAAACATATCAATGTGAAAAAATACACCACAGAATTTGGAAAGAGATGTGAAAACATATATTTTCTTTCAATTTCATCTTGCATTTAGTGCAAGATACGGGAGAGAAGGTGGTATTTTCCATTTGCTTTTAGTTGAATATATTTTCTTTTAAAATTTCCTGTTGGGTAGGTGACAAATCTTTTATAAAATATCCCATAGAAGGGTACCCAAAGAAGGAGACCTGCATTCGGCCATTTCTTCATCTTAATGGTAATCAAACACTTCAAATCTCTCAAGAACAAACCCTAAATACTAGATTAGTTAATTTTCATCTTTCCTGTTCAAGTTACATCACTGAGGAGCAGAGAACCGATTCATGAGCCAAAGGACTGAAAAAAGCCAAATGAGAGGAATATCATCTCTACCCCTGTTATTGGTACAACCAGTCTGGAAACGGGGATTCTGCATTCATGTATTTGCTTCAGGAATTGAGTGTCATTGTTTATTATCAATATATAAAAATGCTGAGTAAATGTAGCTAGAAGAATTTTCCATCTTTTTCACAGATGCCATAATATTTATGTACTTTTCTGCAAATCTAAGTCAGGTAAGCAGGACCAGGACAGAACATGTAAACATCACTGGCACTGTTAACTGTGTTTTCCAAAAGAGATGATGAAACATCTTGGAATTTCCTGATGTGGGCTATGCATATCATGGGCATCTTTACTGTTTTATGGGACTTCAGTGGAAGCATTGATTTCATGGCTTTTAAAATCAAGTCTAGTCAAAAAGCACATTATTAAGATATTTGTATGGGACAGTAAATCAGCAGTTACTAGAGGCATCCATTGTTTCAGGTCAAACAGAAGGGCACTTGCGCAGCCTACACATTATATGGAAAATGAACAGAAAGATTTTCAGGATGGTATCTTTTCTTATCTTGCTCTAGACTGTTCTTATAATGTAATCAGACATATGGCACCTCTTTTGTTTCATAACTATCCCTAACTAAAATCTCTCATGGTCCTTATTCAGACACATTAGGAGGACCTACTACCTAAATCTATGTGAGATTTGTCAGCTCCTTATTCATCCAAACCCTTTCTAATTATGTATTCCACATGCAGGATAGGACACAGAGAGCAATGTATTCAGTGAGAGTTTTCCAATACTCTGCAGCCATTTGTAGTGTATTTGAACAGAAAGTAGTATGATAATCTGAGGACCTCTCCTTGCTGATGACCTTTAAACGGGTCAGGCTTGACTAACATTTACTAACCACCAATGGTAAATAAAAGGATCAGCCAAATCTTAGTCGATATAGCAAAGCCTTCCTGCCTGGGTACCATTTAATTTAGGTTAAGTCCACATATTGTTGCAGACCCCCATTTGCATAACAAGAACATTAGTATGACACTGTCAGAAAATGATGTTGTACTTTATACTTTCATGCATTTTATGCTCTGAGATTTTTAGCAGTGTCAGCAACTAGGGACTATCAGCAGTTCCATCTCCTTTGTGATCCTATGCACTTTCGTTTGTGGAGAAATATAAGCGTGTCCATGATAAACATTAAACATTATGTTGTGTCATTGTGATTACTTACAAAGTTATCGCAGATTCATATAGATACTTTTTAGAGCCAGCAAGATTAATATTTAGTTACACTTCACTCTTGTGAGTTGAATTTGATCAAAACGTTTTTTCTAGAAGGGAAAATATTTGATTTGAAGAAAAGAGATGGAGAATTCACTATTTTTCTTGGTATTTTTTATGAGCAGCTTTGCACGCTTATTATTCAAAGCACGTTTCGCAATTTCAAATGTAATTTTTTTGACTTCAGCTGCTGGAATTTTGTTCTTGCTATGCCTTTTTCTCACAGAATGCTAATATTTCAGAACTTGACTTTTCCTCCTTGAAAAGGTACATACACCACCTAATCTACTCTCATTTTTCTCCAGTTCTCCTCAGACACACATAAACTGAGTTTTTAAAGTATATGCTTTTCTAAAAAAGTTTTCTAACATAAGACTGATTCTTTTTTTGAGTTACATCTTCTGCCTTTTAGCATCATTTTAAGAATGGATGCATTTGACTATGCATGTACTGCTCTCATGTTAGCTGCACTTATATGCAGCAGTAAAACTACTCTCTATTCTTGAGCCCAAATATCATATTTTTATTTGAAATTATTGTAACTATCCTTTATTTTTCACAAAGCTTTATGCTGAGAACACTTGCTGAGTTATTTGGTCACAGTCTATATATCCTGTGAATTGTTCTTACTAGATCTTTTATTGAATATATGGCTATGTTAAAAAAATCCTAATCAACTACTAAATGAGCCGTATCACTGTGTATCAGCTCCTATTCCAATATTATTTATAATTTCTCTTTTTTATGCCACTCTTTTATGTTTAGCAGAAGTTATTTCATATTTTTCATTATTTTATATGATTATTAAAAATGCTGGGAAGCAATAGGTCTTTTATCAATGCAAATAGAACTTAAATACAAATAGTTTCACTTGAGGGCAAAACCCTGTTAATATGCTTTTTTTTCTCCTCAGGCAGCCCTCTCAATAACCTTTTGGTTTTTATGGTTCAGGTTTGCAGCTGTTTTGTCTTTAAATCAGAATGCTATGCAGTACAAAGCTGACCTGAATAAAAAGTGGAATGCTGCCAAATGGCAACTGCGTGGATGGCTTGGCCAAGGTAGACCTATAGCACTGCAAGAGAACAGAACGGCTGTCAGCTGAGCTGACATGCAAAGGAGGGACTTGAGTGTGATGTTGGGTGGAGATAATTACTCCTATGCAGGCTTAACTGCTACTGTCATGTTCCATTAAATTGTGCAAGATAGGTTTTCTCTATGTCTGCCTATTATGGAAGTAGCGTTCAGGAGAAAATGGTGAGTGTACAGTCAGTAATAAATGCAAGCTTATGTCATGTCTTGAAGTCACAAGGCCTGAGCTGTATTAATATAGCATCTGTATTCCTTTGCCAAAATGATTTTGGAAAGCCGAGAGACTCAGTCAAAATAGAGAAATGCAGCAACTTGTATCCAAGTACTTTTGCAGATCCAAGATGTAAGGCATTAGAGTCCATGAATAAATTATGTAACAGAAAATAATTCTACACGTTAATGACAGCTAACCCAACAATTCTTTCACTTTAATTTAACATATTCCCTTTGCATTACTTTGGTTAATTTTAGAGCAGCTAGTATGCCTTGTGATTGAAGTCCAGTCTGTCAGACATAAAATGCAAACTGTCAAAGTTCATTTCATATTAAAAGAACTGCAGATACAATATCTTTCTTTAAAATATGTAGATGTGTTTTTAATATGTTCTAGACATTGCCCAGAACACCGAAGTGTGAGTTAGCATGCTGAGAACATTAAACTAAATAGAATATTTGAACAGAGACCAACATCTCTGTGCAGCAGATAGACAAAAGGAGCATTATGAAACTCTCCCCAGAATATTCACTAAATCATTAGGAATAGCTAGGCGCACACTAACCCATCCTACTGTTTAACTGTTTTTCCACAAAAGTAGCAGAGGACATGGATCCTGAATTGTGTCTCTTCTTGGTATCCTGATGGGGTAGAGGGAACTGCTGCTTCTGTTTATAAAACACATGCCTGAAGTCAACCTGAGTGTTTTAGTGGAAGCATAAAAATGTCAGCACTCACAGTGGTCAAATACTAAATTTTGACAGAATGCTCACTATAAATGTCTCTACAAACATAACAGCACAAATAGAAGGTTTAAAAATTATGTGATGTCCACAGAGAAAAGGGCAAACATGATGAGCTGTTCCAGAATGGTAACTTTTAAAGCAGATTTTAATGTCTACGTGTCTTTTACTCCATTTTGCATAACATTTACAAGAGTATAACAGTTCTTTCAAGTAGTCCAAATTTATCTACTTTTTTTCTGCGAAAAAATCAATACTGAAAAATAATTTGAAGTACCGAGTATTGTGTCTCAATATGGCAGAACTGTCTTATAGAATATTATCTATTTGCCTCTGTTTGTAAGGAATGGTTATTGATTCTTTATGAGGTCTAAGAAATTGAGAGTCCTACACTGAAGGTCATAAAAAAATTGTGCAGACATGATGACAGATAGCTAGACAGACTGAAAGAAAGAATATCCTTCAATATAGCCATCCAAAATTTGGCAACAAAACACAACAGAATATGAAGCTTTATGATAGAAAGGAATAAAATCACAAATTTTCCCCTTATGTGGTAAAAAGATATTGTGATGATACACCTCAGCCAGGTGTAGAGTTGCATTAGGTCAGTAATTTAATAAAGCAGTAAAAATTCAATGACAGAGTTGATACCTTCTGGCATTACTCTCAATTACAGCTTTAACTATCAATTTAAATGACAGCTACTAATGTGCCATTTAAAGCTAACATCTTAGCCAGTGTTTCTCAATTATTCAGAGATTAATGTTCCCCAAAGATGCTACTAATAAGAAAAAAAAAATTATCTTTGGATACATTACCAATATTGCTAGAAGCATAATCCTGTTGAAGAAATCTGAGAACAAAAGCTTGGTGGCTTTTATTATGTCAGTAAGACTATCAGAATTTCTTATCTTGTTGTACTTCTGCATTTAAAACAACTACAGGAAAAGGAAGTATACAAGATAAAAATAAACCAGTATCTGTGTCTTTGTGTCAGAAGAAACATCCTTAAATTTCATTGTCTCAAGAAGGAAATTTGTACATTGATATTCAGTATAGATTCAAGAGTCAAAAATTACAAATTAGTATTTTTTTTCTGGCAGATAGACCTAATGATATCTACACATTCTATTATTTCCTGGAAAATTACAGCTTACTTAGCACTGGCCAGAAAAAGTTAAAGGCAAGAGAACCATTTTAATAAGCTGAGACTTTTTTATAGATATGCTTCCATCTTCAGTAGAGATTAATATATTTCCAGACTACATATTTAAGAAATGGTTAACTTAAAACTGTTATTCTGTCATTTCACAGTAGAATGATAGAAAAGTTAGAACTCCACTTAGTTTAACAAAGTAAAATTCTTTTAGGTCACACATAAGTTTTTCAGTTAACAAGTTTCAGCAATAAGTTGGCAAATATAGGCAAGGGATTTTGCATTGCTGTTTAACAAAAAAAATTGCACATATCTCAGTAAATTTTACACATAGTGTTAGAAAAAGAAAGAGCTTTAAGTTGTATAAATAATAGATTATCTTGCAATTTATACAAAGTAATTGATACATGGAGACCTATACATTAGAAAAAAAAAAGTCTGTCGCCTTTTTGCTTACCATAGTAGATTTGTGCTGGTTTGTCCTGTGTTAAATAGAGTACAGTGCTTTTCCTCTCTGGGCCTTGAAGTGGTTCTGGGGTAGTTCTCAACATCCACTGGCTCAGTAATACAATACCTAATTTCTGTCTGGTGAGACCCAGAGCTTCAACAGCAGATAATTAACTGCAGTAGGATTTGGGATCACAGTTCAAGACACATCTCATCTGTCAAGTTGCCTGTACAACTACAGTTCCACTTCTGTTCATACCTTGAGCAAACACTATTTCTGAAGATAAGTAGCATTTATCTCACATCTAAGTGTATTTAGGATTCACCCATGAAATATGAGGTCTAGGACAAAATTTCTGCTACCAGGCAAACAGATCTTCTTCTTTTTTTTTTTTTTTTTTCTTTATAATCATCATTTTAAAAAAGTATAATGTACTATCAAGTCCATGTCTTCAACCAGAACTGCTTTTCCTCAGCCTTGCTTGTCAATCCAACCCAGGCCATAAAATTAATTTTGTTTGGTACGTGTTAACGTGGAAGAAATGCTGAGCAAAACGAAGGACAGTTAGGCTTCAGTAAAGTTTCCAAAACAGTCTTCCGTAAGATCCTAATGAAGAGGCTGATGAAACATGAGTTAGATGAGTGCAGTACAGGGTGACTCAAAACTGTGTGACTGGCCACCCCCTAGTCGAGCACTGGGTCCAACCCCGCTTAACACCTTCATTACGGATCTGGCTCATGGGGCAGAGCGTACCCTCAGCAAGTTTACAGATAACACCTGAGCACGAGTTGTAGCTGATGCACCAGAGGGACCCCCACGCTCTGGAGAAATGGTTCTATGGGAGTGCCATGAAGTCCAGAAAGCTCAAGTGTAAAGGCCTGAACCTCTGAAGGAACAACCCCATGTGGTAGTACATGCTGGGAGCTGACCAGCTGGATAGCAGCTTGGAGTAAAAGGAGAGATGATTGAGGGACTAGTCCTGCTCAACCTCAGCCATACATTTATTCTGATTCTAGGACTCTTTTTCACATGCAAAAAACACCCAGAAATGAGTGAATAAGAAACTATCATGGTGCATACCCTTTGTCTATTGCATTTCTAAGCAATTTCTGCTTTCCCAATCTGAAAATGAAACCACAGAGGGAAGGGAAGGGGAGGGAAGGGGAGGGGAGGGAATGGGA
>VZUI01032725.1:0-45094 GCA_013401135.1 Cettia cetti
ATAGAAGAGTAGAGACAAATATTGCAGCTTTCAAAAGAAAACTGTCCAAATTTGACTCTAATTGAATGGTGACAAGTTTAAAACAAAAAAGCCAAGTGGTTTTACCTGAACTCAAACCTCTGGCTTTAAGAAGACTACTTCACATGTATTCAGCTTTTACCTTCTCCCACAGTGACAAAGTGCTTCTATTTCCACTCCTACAACACAACAACATTGAGAATGCACAAAATTATTTGGACCCTCCAGCCATAATGGACAAAGCAAGGGGCATCAGATTCTATAGTCATTTTTATTGTTTATCACTTAAAAACTTGTAATGAAGAGTGGATTATGCCTCTGGTAATCATTTATTTCACATCCCACCCATTTTAACTCTATAATCTTAGAATATTTCATCTGAATGCTCCTCAATATTCATTATTTTACCATATAAATTGTTTTTCTTTTTGATTATGCCTATAAGAAAGAAAATGTAAGGACATTTTAAAGATACAGGGACATGTGAGAGCAGCAGCTGTGTGACATTATTCACTTCAGTAAATGGATCAGTGTGCACTCTTTGATGTATTTCTCTGACAAGGTCACTCTGAGCACCAAGGGACAGGTAGATGCTTTCTTAAGTACTTGCTGGAGTTTTTGAGAATAAAAGGACGTTCTATAGCTCCCTACTTCCTTTTATTTTTTGAGTCACCGAGTCCCATCAACAATGCAAAGAGGCAACTGCCACCCAGCACGAAAGAAGTCAGATTTAGGATTCTAAAGGACACTAATTCTGGCAAGAATTCTAATTCAGTCTTCATGGTCAAAGATATCCCAATACTCCTCACAACAAAATAACTACCAGTGACCCTTAGTACTATCTAATTTAAATTATTCAAACACTTGAAACCCCCCCCCCCCCCCCCCCCCCCCGCTTTTGTCTGACTTAAATTACATGTTGGAAACTCAATTGTTTGGTGAATGAGTTAAGTTTTGGTCAATGCTCACTTCCTCCAAAGCAGAGATGGAAATCTGTGGTCTATGAGCTGTGTAAAACAATCATTTATGGGTACATGATATCTATGTTGGCCAAAACATTAATGATTCTGTAATGTAAGACATTAATTACTTGTCCACCTATAGAAGGTGCTCATTTAACTGCATTATCAGTTTTTCTTTTCTACTTTTCACAGTTGCACTGTGGGCAAGCTATACCCTCTTCCACTGAGCCTAATTTTATTCATATAGGTGTCTAATTCTAAAATAAGAAAATGAATACTTAAATTCAGCATTGAATAATTTTAAAGTACTGAAAATGCCATAGGTTTGAATCAAAATTGTCCATATAAAACATACCTGAAGAAAAAACACTTGGAACTCAAAAACTGTATTTAATGGGCTTCAGAGAGAATTTAGTTGGCAGATATCTGTATCCCAGAAATATGCAAGGAGAGGTGTAAAATCAATAAATCAGGTAGAGGTCTTGACATCATAGCTTGTAATCATTTTACAGGTATTATAGCCTTATGGATCTGCCTTTTAGCTACTGCTCTGTGAAAAGAAAATATTTTCATCGACGCTCAGCTCAGAAATCAGCTTTGTCTAGTGCAGAAATATTACCAAGAGTTTCCTTTAATCAGGCACAGTGTGAAAATATCCTTTTAGCCCTCCCAGTACTGGTGTGAACTCTCCCTGCAACAGCACCCAAGAATCCCAGCCTGCTCTGGAAGGTGGCAGCACTGCTCCCATACCACTCGAATGAAGCTGTCTGCATTTTCCCAGTGCAGTAGCACTGATTTAGCTGCCATTGACTAGGAAGAGGATTGAGGTCACTGAAGGGAAAGTCAGAGGATGTGGATGGCTCAGGTCATGTTTGAACATGGGGATAAAGAGAAAACAGAGGAGTCAGTGCTCAAGCGCAGCCGTGTGCATCCCTGTCTGCATTCCCTTCTCCCACACATGCACATTTCAGGCTCTGAACTATCTCTCTACCAGGGAAATACTCAAAGAGCTTCAAAACTACACCACAGCAAAATGCCAAAGCTTCAACATGAGTGAAGTAGCAGACTGGATAGAGCTGAACTACTTCAGCACAACCAAAAAAAAAGACGTTGGAGCTAAATCCAGTCCTTCTGGCTGCAGTTAATTGAACAACTGTGACTGTGCTTTGCACCCAGCTAAAATAGGGTCTTAAAACAACCCCTCAGCATGAATTACTTCCAGATAGTTCAGAAAACTTACAGCACGTGGGAGTTAATTTCTAACTTTCTCACATTTAGCACATGCACATAAGTTCTGATATGCTTTGATCTTTTCTTTTACAAGATAGAGGCTGATATTACTGCACAATTTCTAAAAGAAAAATTAAAGGAAATTAAAGACACCACTAAAACATGGATTTTTTTTCATATTAAAAGAACTCAACTGGGATAAAACCTCTCTTTGGCTCAAAATGGTACTGATCAATTGTTCAACAGTTGGAATTCTTGCAGTCTTATTTAATGATGTGCTCTAATGGCAGCCTTTTTATGCTTCATTTCCCAATAGCAATATACAATGACACAGAGGAAAAGCCATGTAATGTGTTGTTACAATATCATGGATTGTTGCTAAGATTTAAGGGAAATAAAGTAGTGCCAAACTGTTAACACTTCCTTAGACTGTCCAGTGGATGGTCTGTGTAAACTAACCACAAGTGGAAATTAAATCCATTCTTCTGTGGCTGCACAGAGACACAAACTTCCATTTGAAAATCAATTAATTTCAGTTTTTCTGAGAAGTTTTACAGACCTTGCTATTTCCACATGTTCACCTTCAACGTGTTCGCTACTGTACACATCAATAAAATTCTGTTTCCACATTTGGGTGTTCATCTAAAACTGCTAATTGCCATGAACATTTCAATGTGAACATAATATTGAAGGCCAGTTTATTACAAAAATTCAAGATTGTGATACTTGTGGAGCATTTCCAGACAAAAGCTGAAGTAAGTAACATCGGATCCAACTTCTCTTTTACTCTGTTTTACTCAAGACATGTAAACTCTTCAAATAAGAGAAATACATGGAAAGATTTGGGCACTTCAAGTTCAGCATTAGCTTTTCAAACCTATGTATAAAATCAAAAACCATGCTGTTGATGCTAAGATCTCAGCAGGTTAAAAAACTTAACAAAAGGAAAGCTCTTTGGTATAATCCTTTGAAATGGTGAAATGTAGGCTCGCTTAACTTAGCACACAGCTCCAGTAAAGCCCTTGCTCACCCTGCTGAGGGTTTGTACTCAACGGTTTGTAGGTTCTTCTGAGGAGAGCTGCCAAGCAACCTGAAGTTGTATTACAATGACAATATCACATGGATGATCTTAATTCCTTTTCCTTAAACCTGAAGCTGTTATTAAAATGCTCTCCCCCTTTGAAATCCATCAGCCACTCCTTGCACAACAATTTGATCCCTTCATAGAAACCAAACATTTACTGCTGTGTGCTCAGAGGCCACACCTCTTTTGACTGTGCAAACAATGAGGTCTCTGCCATTAGAACATTGCTCTCTGCAGAATGGTCTTACAGTCCCTGTCGGGGCTGCTTTTGCTTTAGGCCCTCTCCTGTTTGGCACTGGCAGCTAAATAAAGTACATGACTTTTCCTGTCCTGAATACAGTAAAAACTAAACTCCTTCTCTACCTCTTTGTAGCAGTGAAAGGTGAGCACCTTTCTGAACCCTTGTGTCATACATGCATTTTTAATGCGTACAGCATGTCAATCTGTACAGGTAAATGAACACCCCACACAAGCAAAGAGCTTTCCCTATCAAACTGAAAAGTTAATCATTGCTTTGATAAATCAATCATATCACATAAAGAAGTCCCACATTTTGTCTAGAAAAGGGCTTTTTACTTTTTTATTTGAGTCCTAATTGGCCATTAAGAGAAAGATACATTCTGCTTTGTCAAACTAAGATTTATGTAACATGCTCCCATTTTAAATCTCTCTAAAGGTATCTGCACTCAAAGTCACAGTACATTTAACTAACAGTTTCATTTCAGCCCAAGATCTAAAGGAACTAACATATTTATTAAAGCATTTTGATCCTTCAGAGACAGATTAATAAGAAGCTTGTGACAGTTCAGCATGATAAAATGAGCCAATAAACAGCAATGTGTGCTGACGTTAGAAATACTGATCCACAAATAATATAATACATATTTGGTTTGTCACAAAGAAAAATCTCTTGAAAAAGCCATTGCTATGATTAAATACTTTCTGCTATCTCAAAATTTCTATATTCTATACATGTTTTTCTTACAAATTCCCTCAACAAATAAACCCAGCAAGACTTTTTCCTACATAAGGAAATCACAGTTTTGTATGATATCAATATGGAATAATGAGTCAAAATGCAGCATGAAAAGGGTTTAAATATTGTATGGATTTTTGGGATAAAAATAGAGCACTAGATGCCAGAAGTGTTCAATTCTCATTCACTATAAAACAGATGTTCAGGCTTGCCTGACTAGCTGTCATTTACTTACCTATGAATTATTATTTGTATTATGCATTTGTTTTATGGTGACATTTCAGAAATTCAGATTTTCTGATGTGGTTTTCAGTCACAATAGGGACTCAAGGTTTAGCTCTGAGATATTCTTTCCTGTCCAACAAATTTCTTTACTAGAGCTCATCCTTTGTCACTGTTGCTGTTCATCCATTGCTTCACATCAAGTAAGGGTGAAGCTTGGGAAAAACACACATTCATGCTTCAGACACATTTCTGCCACTAAACATTGAATAATGGCATCAATTGTTTTCTCATTTTCGCTGTTTATACATCACTGCTGCCAAATGACTTTCCTGATGTCCATTGTGATTTATGATGTGAGAGAATACTAAAACTAATTTATACTAATAAATGCAAACAGCCCCATTAACATCAATGTATATCCTAATTTACACCAGCAACAAATCCATACTGGTATACTTAGAGCAATTTCAGAGTATTGCCTAATGAAGATAAAAGGTCATTGTGCAAACTAGCAGTGATGGAAAGTTTACAGCAGTCATTCCAAGGTTCCAAATGCTGTGCATAAAACTTAATGTAGTGTACTGCATTATCCACTAATGGTTAAAATAATGGCTCCTGAGATTCTGCTTATGATGATCCTGATCTAAATGTGAAAATAACTTCATACAATTTTTCCTCCAGTCATTACTTCCTAATCTGCTTTATCTCTCTTCATCCAACCTGTCAGACTGATGGGGGCTGAGACTGAGGAGGAACTGGAATGGACCCTACAAGTTACTCCTTGCTTTTCACAAGAAAACTCATGCTTGCTTCATCTGGCATGGAGATGATAGTGTCAGCTAATTCTGTTTAATTGAAATATTCAGCGCATAAAACAAAGCACAGCATAAAGTAAGTAACAACAGCAGATTAAATTGTAAGAGAAGCAATAAAACAACCCTTCAAAATAATTTCAATTTCGTTTAGTAACAAATGTTTTTGCCTTCAACTGTTGGGATTTCTTGTTTGTTTTCTTTTTTGTTGGTGTTTTGTTTTGCTGGGTTTTTTTCTTATCTGAGTATTCAGAAGAACACAAACAGCCTAGAAGGTGCTGAGCTGATGATGGTACACAAATCAAATTATCTTTCTTAAACAACTACAGGTATATCACCAGGACCAGCCTTTCCTGAGGGGAAATATTTGGATATATTTGTTTTCTTCTAATGCCATAGAAATTAGATATTTTGAAACTGTGTGATAGTGTGTTATACTCTAGAGAGAACTTAGAAAGTTGCTGAATTGTTACCCTCACACACTGCAGTAGGAAAACACAAGAGAAGCATTGATTTTTTTTTTTTTTTTTTTACTAAATGTATTTCCCTACTTCAGAAATTCTGAGGTATCTGCAATTTCTTGTCAGTGCACAATGTTTATGAATACATGCTTCCAATATGCCAGTTCACCAGAGCCTGGTTCTCCAAATGTACATTTAGGAAAGAGACAGATAAACGGGTCTGATCCAAAGTCAACTGCAGCTAATCCAAAAACTCCTACTTGTTCCATTGGCAATTTCTCAGCTGCACTGTCCTGGAAATTAAAAGGAAAGCCAGCCCTGGTGACCAACATCTAACCCAGGGTCACATAATGAGCCTGGCTTAGGCCTGAGAATGGAACTCAAATTCTGTAGAATTTCTACCCGGGGGTTTAATCACAAAAACACTATTCTTAATTTAAAATCAAAAGGTTTTGAAAGAAATATTAGTAAGGTGCAAATTTTCCACTTCAGGGGAATATATCATTATTCAGTTAATCATTTTTTTTTCATTTCAGACCAAATAAGTAACCAAAGTTCTTTGCTATAGTGCTAATTAAGGATTTGTGTTCATACCTCTGAGCAATACACTAACCTCTAAATGATGTTCCAGCTGAAGCCTGAACAGGAGCAAAACTAAAGTACAATTAAGGTTTGCAGATCTGCTTATATTAAGCTTTTTAGCAGTAACCTTTCCACCCTGTTCTGTAATTAGTGAACCAGCTCTTAAGTTCTCCAGACACAGACATTTATGAAGAGTTCAAAGCTTCTTTGCAAACTCTGGAGCAACAACTCCAAGAAAGTAGAGTAATTCTGAACCAGTGAAGCAGCACCACCACATACAGCACCTGCCTACCTGGCTACCCTTGGCAGAAATTAAGATTTTTTTTTTTTTCCCACCCCATCCTTCTTGCTTATCAGGCTGCAGCTTTCAAGTCAATAAAACAAGGTTTTTTACCTTTCAGATTTCTCACACAGCCCAGTTCTCCTAGGTTTGTTTTCACTCCTGTTCCACAGTCAGCAGAGTAAACCAGGTCTGCATCTCTTTTGAACATAACCACAGACAAAAGCAGCATCACTCACACCTCAGCTCCCTCAGCAGCAAACTCCAGCAAGGACCCATGGGTCAGAACAATCTGAAGGAAACAATCTGAAGAAAACAGGGTCCTGATGTAGCATCCCCAGGCTCTGCTGCCCTCTTGGACATGGCCACTGTTCCCCCAGGGCTGGCCAGCTCCCCATCCCCGCAGCAGTGAGGGCTGCCAGCAGCCCCTTCTCTGTCCCCACAGTGATTTGGGATTTGATTTCCCACCTTTTTATGACTTGTCTCTGCAGCTGTAAACCCTGGAGGGAGAAGCCAGGCTAATTCCTGCACAGAGAGCCAGAGGTAAGTATAACAGGGTTACCCCTCAGGGGCTGCTGGCCAGCTCTAATTTCAGCTAATTTCACTTCTGCTTATTGATTATGCAAAAATTCAGGTGATATTCCAGATTTTACCATATGAAAGTATATGTGAGTGTTCTTCTGTTGGGATCTGCTACAGTAAAGGCAGCCCTATTAACTTTTCTCAATCTTTTTCAAAGATAATTATTCCACAATGGGAAATGTGTGAGAAAACTTCATTTGGAATGTTCTTTCTTGTGGGGTATTTGCTGGCCTGAGGAATGGGGGCATGTCCAATGACCCCAATTGCAAAATGAGAATTTAAAGGTGGTTTTGGTGGAGCATACTGTGTGGGAATGGCATTGCCAGGTTGCAGAGTGGGTGTGAGCAAGTGGGTCATGTCACTAGGGCAAAACCTGCCCTAGTTTTCCACTCTTTATACATCACTGTTATGAGAAAGTGGTACAAGGAGATGATTTTACTGGCCATTTAATATTGACCCTCTGCTATTCTGACAGTGCTCCTTGGAAATGTTTGGCCTGTTATGCACACCAGGTTTGTGACATTTATATGAAATATCTGTTTGTGATCAGAATATGGCACTTACTCATAATTACTTCATAAATCCTAGCAATTAAAAAAAAACAACTCCAAGAAGCAATTTTGAAAATGCATTAAAAACATAGTCTCTGTTTTTCTGTTTTGTTCAGAATAAACCTTTTCTTTGCTTTTCACATAGAGCTTTTAGAGTACACTTGAGTCATACTTTCATACAGTTCTCCAGAACCTGAGAGCTAGCAGTATAAGGATTTTTAAATTGAAGCTGGGATTCTCAAATGATCTTAAGAGCCTGAGAACTGGGACTGTAGGAGAAATAAACATCACCAATCTAAATATCATGAGTCTGATAACACTGAATAGGGATAAACCAGAGATTTATAGGTGAATGGAATAAAGGAGGAAAGCACAAGATGAAAAAAAGATGTAGCTTTCTAGTCGATTTAAATTTTCTGTTTAACATATTGATTAGGAAAAAAGTGGAAGATTGATGAGAATGTAAAGGGAGAACTGAGGCAAGTGTTTTTCTTGGGGAGGCTTGTGCTTATCTGGTGCAAGTCAAACAGCTTGTTATCAGTGTGGGTGAGTAGTGGGCCATGGTTATAATCAAAAGGTAATTCTGGCTGTTTGGCTGCTTATTTGTGACTTTAGTTTGACCACTTAAACTGCTTTTGTCACCGTGCTGGATATCCTCTTGTATTTCTGAGAAAACAATTCCTTAAATAGCCCTTCCTTTGCAGTCTGTAATTGCAAAATACAATAGAAATCTGATCAAGGTGTATTGTGTTTACCACGTGCCTTCAGTGTTAACAAAGGAATGAAAATTCTACCCTGATCTAGTAAAAACATATATGCTGTTACTCTCTTTGGGCTTGCTTTCTTGGGGTTCTGTAAACAAGGATAGATGTACTGCATGGGTGGGTTTATGCAAGCTGCTCTTTCAAACCCATCATTGTGCCATTTGGATTTGTGGTAAGGACTGGAAAAGCAGGAGCACCCATTTCCAAAGCTCCTGAATTCTGTGTGGCCTCTACAACCAGGATTTTGTCATCAATCAGACCTAGTGAAACAAGCTCTGGATAAATGATAAAACTTTTCAAATATTAATGCAGCCATCATTGCGTGAGGCTTGGGTTTTACAAACCCGGTTCTTGATGATAGATCTTGGGAAACCACCACATGTCCAAGCCAGTTGTCTTAGCATAACAGAATTGTTTTATATGACTGAAAGAACTGCTCACATAGCACTTAGACAGAACAATTGCATTGATTTTGGGGTAGAAACTCTCCAATTTTGTCCATCCATGGATTAACAGTTATGGTAAAAAATGTAAGGCGTTTTATGAAAAATTAAGCTTCGGTATTCTTGTCATGGCTTTTCTTTTTTAAAAATTGTCAAAACCTAGGTGTTTCATTCTATGCACTTTTAGATCAGCTATTGGAAAGTAACTTGAATCTTGATAGGGTGTCCTGAGGCAAAGGCTCCTGTCAAAATTGAGGGCAGTAGATGAGAACTCCCTGAGCAGCCTGGAGACAGGTCTTCCAAAACTCTGTTTGCAGGCTTGTTATTGGTTTGCTGTAATTGCCCAGACAAATCATCTGCTTGTCACTTCACCTGACTATAAAATTGGAACAGTAAGGATATCAAGATAGAGCATGAGTGAATTTTACTTATTTAATACTTTGAAACTGCCCTGAAAGCCCTTAGTATTTTTTTATTGAAAGTATTTTGGAAGCTGAATTACTTTGTGTTAATTATATAACTTTATAGGAGTGATATGCTGTATGAGACAAGCACTGAGGCATGATTTAAGTTTTGCTTTACACAGCTTTTGCTATTAATTTGATTATTTTTCATAACTGAATAATGTTGTTCATTCTACATTAAAATAAGACTAAATTTGCTTGGTAGGGGAATAAAAAGGAAATGGTACTTCAGACAGTGGCCCTGGGGTTATGCTAATTTCACTGGTTTATTTTATGCCATTTTTCTGGTCAAGTGATTTGAAGAAGAAAATTTTGTATCTTTTGTCCAGGGAACCTAATTTTCCACTGTTTTTCCACCTTTAGAGTGACTTCTAAGAAAAGAGGACTACACCACATAAAATGTTTCACAGTTAGGAACCAGCAAACATAGTGATAGTATGGTTGGGTTGTGCAGACTTGCATCTGATAAATACAAATAACCCCCCTTTCAAATTAACATGAGCCAAAAGTCAACTTAGCAATCTGATGAGGTACTGACAAATTCACATCCTAACCTAAATGACATTTGTCACACTGAAGTAGAAACAATTATTAATAATTTTCATTTCATTAGGAGCACTACAATGAAATGTCAACAACTTCAAAAGTGTAGCAGAAGTGTACAAATTAATTTTGATTTTCTGAAGTGTAATTATTTTTGTAAGTACCACACTGTGTAATCACTTTTGGCGCTATTACTTGTGCAATCAATAACACTTAAATGTACTTAGCTGTTTTCAAACATGGTTTCCTAAGGTCACCCTTTACTGGTGTGGATGTTTCAATGAAAGAATGTAAGGAGTCATTTTCCAAGTGGTCAAAGATGTGGTGAAAAAAGAAAAGTAATTATTTATGTGTATTTTGATGTTGATTGCCAGAAAGGGATGCTCGATGTCTGTGCAGTTTTGATGTGAAAAAAGCCTGTCCTGGCTTTGCTGACGAGTCCATTTTTGTGCTCTGGGTGGCAGCATCAGCTCTTGCTCCTGTGCCTTCACCACCCGGGGCTCATCCGACTTGGCAAATGCAACCTGACTGCAGAGTTAATTATATTCCCCTGAGCCAGGCAGTCAGGCCAGATTTGGCCTCACATTAGCCAGATGAATGGTTGGTAATCATCTAGAGAAGTACATCGTTCCCACAAGCTTAGTCAGTCCTCAAGTGCCAGCATTTGTAATAATTCACAAGCCTGTAATGCTCCAGTACAAAAAGACCACAAGAACACACATCTTGAAGGAAAGGCTTAACTCTGCTGTGATTTTAGCTGACATTCTGATGGGTTTTCTCCAGGTTTGGAGCATTTTGCTCATGTATTTGTTCATTATTTTATCTGTTTTCTGGAGATCTCCAGGATCCTCTGGGAGCTTTGCCATCCCCTTTACAGCAAAGTAGGAGCAGAGATGGTTGGTTGCCAGTTCAGGTTGGTCTCTGGAATTAACAGCAGTCCCTTAAGGGATCCAGTTTATAATGTAGCTTGATTGGCTCCTGGAGTCTCTTCCTCAGCTTTCAACCCTAATTTAACTGGAACCTCTGGAGCATGAAGGCCTCTTGCCTCCTGCCCTCTCTGGGGGAAGCCATGCTCCCCCCCAGGTGTGGGACCCCCGAATAAACACCATGTAATCAACACCCTCAGAAGCCGTGTCATGTCTTGCCTGCCTGCATGCTGCCAATGGCTGTTGAACATCCAAAGACCTCTCCCCAAAGGCTCCAGTAAGGCTCCTGTACCTGCCCTTCACTCCTGGACCCAGGGGTATGTTGGCCCCTGTCCCCTGCAGCTGCTAGCCGGCCCGAAAAGAGCAGGGGAAGAGAAGCAACAAGTATTCTAAGATTTTGTTTGTTTTTTGGGACAACAAAAACATTAGATTCTTTGCCAATACTCCAGAGCCCACAGTTCCCAGGCAGTTGTACTGGAACTGTGTTACTGGGCTGACTGCCAGGAAGCCAGGTAGGGTTTGTTCTGCTTGAAACTCAGCTGCTCTGCAAAAAAGTTTGAATTTTGGTGACACAGCAAATGCTGCTGCAAAGTATTTTGCTGGAATTTTTCAACTAAGTGCATAGTGCATATATGAGTTTATTTGCACCTGAACTTGACATCATTGCTGCAGATACTAACGGATGAATATGTTTAAAGCTTTCTATGTCAGTAATTTTTTTTTTTTATTGTTATTTAAGCTGTCAATATGTTTTTGTTATTCTACTATCACCGAAGTAATCCTCATTATATATCACTGACTGTAATGTAAAAGAGAAAAAAAAGGGAAAAATCCCTCCCAGACTTTCTCAGCTGTGCTCCATCTCATTGGATCACAGCAGAACATCTCCACACCTGTTCTCCTGGTTTCTTAAGAAGAAGAGTTCCATCACAGGCTCAACTGTTCTGAAATACTCATATACCTGGAAAGCCTTTGGTTTCTCTTGCTGAAGAAGTAAACACAGGATTAGCTTCAAGTAGGCTTTTTTTACTAGATAAAACCAAAATCAAACTCCAAATCTAAACATCTTGCTGATTTGAAATTTTCCTATGTGAATATATTCCAAATCCTGTACCAGATAACACTTTTATGTTATTTCCATGTGCCAGAAATGCTGTTCTAATGAATTGCAACTTAATTTTCATAGCTAATGAGGTTTGGTTATTTATTAATAGTATCTGGGATTGTGGGTGATTAGCTAGGTGGGATTTGGGAGTTACTTTATAATTTGGATTGGATTTTTAATTTTGTCCAGATTAAGATTTTTATACCTTGAGTTGAAGCACTTGAGATTAATGAAAAAGTCTGTGATAGAGAACACATTTATTCTTTGAGGATAAAGCAAGCTAATTGTGACTGTCTTACATGGATTGCATCTATTTGCTTACTTTACTGGCCAGCAGGTGACTGTGCTAACCAAGGAATGCTTCACGCACTGAAATTTGGTTCAGGGTAACAGATCTTAGTGAGGAAATGCAGGAAGAGTTCACACAGTTCTGCCTACAGCCCTCCAGACCACCCCCAAAAAGATGTCTGAGCTGCAGTCAGTAGATGAAAGAGAAATATTGTTTGTGTGATCTGATGTGATGCATTCTAAATCCTACAAAATAGTTACAGGATGTTTTTGCCACAGAATATTGGGTTTAAGAGGCAGCATCACTAAATCAAACTGGAAAAGAAGAAAAAAATTGAAGTAGACCTTGCCAGCTGCGATTACATCTTCTAGTCACTGAAATGCAATATAATTCAATGTCTGTATTAGCATTCAACATTGTTAATTCATGGGCAAGTAATTTAGTTGAATTCTCAATGAGAAATTGAATTTGAGGTGACTCAGCAGGAAAATCAGTGTGTTCTGTAATTGAATGGAAAATAGTTGAGTTATTGCTGGCAGCGAGCTTGATGTAACAAGCCTTTGTATTACATGTGCCATGAATAGACTGACTGGTTTGACAAGGATTACATTTATTTCAGATAATGAAGCACAATAAAATGTGGAGTAATTAAGTACTAAAGAAAACTACATGACCCAAATCCAAAGTGAAAGGTCCCAAATTAGGGAGAAGTTAGGAAGTATCCATATAAGTAACGTTTATGGTAGAGTGTTTCAATTTTGACACAGTTAATTCTGCCTTGTTATAGGAGGTGGTTAGACACTGTTTCTAGGTCTTTATCAATATCTTTTTTGGCTCCTGGAGGTTCTGTGGTTGTTTGATTGCAACGTTCAGTTCAATATCCAGCATGAATCTGAGTGGAGGAAGCAGTGTGATAAATGTCCTCGGAAAGATAACTCACCTGAAAAAGAACTGGTAAAGAGGCTGCTCTGCCATAGGGAGCTGCATCACAGCACCTCTGTTCTTACCTTCTGCAGGGTGTGATGCAGCAATTTACAATAGGCTGCTCCTTTCTGGCTCAAGCATTTGCTGAGGGAAAAGGTGAGGTTCAGCTTTGTTTCAGCCAAGTACAGGACAAGTGAACCTTCCTTCCAAAGGAGCAGGGTCTTAGGGCACTTATTCAGGTTTTATAGTCAGTCTCAAAGCTTAAACATGAAGACTTTTGAAAAGGATTTAATTCAAGGCTTGTTCAGTTTGCCTTGGAAAAGTTTGTTTGTTTGTTTGTTTGTTTTCCTAAGTGCAACTGTTGCAATCTGACTTGTCAGGTGACTCGCTGAACATAATGATTAAACTTGTGCTATTTTCCCATAGATTGTTTTCCTCTAATATCCACGTTTTTGGCCCAATATCCATTATCTACATTAGTGTTTGGAATGCCAGTCTCTCCTCTGTGAAATGTGCAATTGTGGAAAATAAACTTAACTCCAAACATTACAGCAAGCAGATCATGTGTGACAGCTCATCACAGCTCTTGCAAAGGTGTGCTAAGGAACAGATGAGTATAAATAGCATTACAAGAACTCTTTTGAATGTACAGGTGTCTGCATTTTTAGTTTGTCAAATGCTTAAAAAAGACTGCTAAAACCTGATTTTAACATAAAAGCAGATGCATTCTTTTGAACAGGGATTAGAAAGCAAATAATTAATCATGCATACCTGAGGATTTATGTAAGCAGCTGCTTAAATAAGAATCATAAACCTACAAATGTAGTCTCCCCACCTACTTTGCAATCACTTGAATAAAAAAAAAAAAAAAAAAAAAAAAAAAAAAAGTGTGGATTTGTTTGGTAGATAGCACTTGACATCAAAAGGAAAATGCTAACATATTCTCCTGGTACCATATAGAAATGAAAATATTCCTAACAAACATCCTGTGCTGTTTTTAACTAGGTGGTAAATACTTTACGAATGCTGGAGCTTGTAAGCCATACTGCTGATTAGGTAAATTAGGATTGGGGTAACTGGAGGCTGTGTAGACCTTCCACACAATGGAAGTTTGTTTTCCATGCAGTAAAAAGATGGAAATTTGCATGAGGGTCACGAAGAAAAGATTGGCTGGTCTGAACAGGCTTCTGAGTATTATGGGAAGTGTATAAAACTGACTGGTTTTGACTTGAAGCCAGGTGAAACCAAGTTGATTTCACAGTTATGTTTTCGAACACGCACATCAAACCAAAATCAAAAGGTCTGGATGTGAGGGAAGTGAAAGAGAAAAACAATTTTTTGCATGAACAGCTACAGGATGAGATCACCAGGAGTCACACAGCTTCGGTGTTTGGTGCCAGTCTCTACCACACACTGTAAGAAAGGTCTGTACTCTGTTCTGCTGAGTGCCTTGCTAGGAGTTCATCACTTGCAGTGAATTCCACAGGGTAACAGTGTTTTTATGAATAGGATATGTAATTCTGGCAACACTTCTGGGATTTCAGGGACCAATACTTTACATATCAGTTTATTGAATTTGCACTGAGGTCCCAGAGCTGTGATAATAATAAGTTTAAGCTTATGGCAATAAAGCTACCTGCAGTAATATACCTAGACATGAGGGTCCAAACCCCTGCAAAGAAAAAGTGACTCTCTTTTGTTGAAAATTCAGCTCTCATTGGATTTTTGTCCCTGTCACTTCTCTTGACATACTTCATGAAGCTTTTACTGTCCTTGCACTCCACTTCTCTGGCAGTTAAGCACTCAAGATGTAGAATTAAACTTTGTTGTAAAGAAAGAGGGAAAAAGAGAAGCAGGAAAGAGATGGGGTGCCTTTGCCAGCCTCTCTGAGAGTTCCTACATGTGCATGGTGTCTGGTGCTCTCTCTCAATTCTGCTGGGAATTACCCTTTTCCTTTTCTGAGCAACATTTTAATCTTGTTGCTGCCTTGTCACTGTGTTCATGTATTGCAGCCTTGCTTTTATTGCACTGAGCTTGTTTTCATGGGTTCCTTCTTCAACATATCTACTGATGAAATTGAACACTTGGGGGTTTGAATTTGACAGCTGGAAGATGAGAGAGGGTGTTTCTGATCCCGCTTCCACAGAATTCCCACAGTGCCCCCTGCACTGAAAGGCTTTAAATGTATCGCTCCTTTGAACATCTGATGCTGCTAACAGTAATGCTTCTGTAGTGTCTACAACTCACTTTATCTCGTTCCAAGAACTGACACTGTCCCTAGAATACTTTTAAAAGGAGAACTTCTTGGATAAATTTTTTCACTGCTGTATTTTTTTTCCTTTTTTCCCAAACTGCATCTAATGAATATATTCCTTGAACAGCACATTTCAACAACTGTTACCTTATAAACTTTTAACCCTGTCCCTTGATGTGGTAGCCCCTTTCAGGCACACAGGACTGTGGAGGACAGACACTCTGCACTAACTAAAGATAAAAACACTACAGTAGAGTGTGACAGGTCTCTTTTTAAGGTACAGCTGTGAATCTCTGCTTAAAAAAATCAATGGGGTTCAAGTAGCACAGGGTCCGTGTCCTGTGGATCCACATGGATTTTTATTTGACTTGTAATCTCCTTGGTTTTCCCCAAAGCTGTGAATTTTCATGCCTCCTCCTCAGATGCTAAGCAAGTCAAGGGTTCATCCTACCATCAAAGTTGAAAGATTTAGTGGGAAGAGATTTGCATTGAAACATTTACAGCGATGGCTCGTGGCTCACTGCAGTCTATCGAGCCCCTTTTAAAACTTCACAGTTGTAAACCCATTTTTAAGTTCGTCGTTTGGAAACAACTCTACGTGAGAAGGTGAAAGGAGCATTTTCCACAGCGGTCTGGAGTGTAGCAGCCAGTGAGAGGAGCAGAATGGGAGAACTGCTGTGAAAGGCTTCAATAAAAGGCTGTTTTGCAGCAATCATTGAGCCTTGCATCTCAAAAGCTGCCATCTGAACAGCAACTCCCACTATTGCTCTGAACTTCATTGAGGAACAGCAATTTGCCTGACAGCATTTAAACCTTTACACACACTGGAACACTTGTCTGAGTACTCTGATCTGGGGTGCTTTCCCTACCTGGAAAACACCTTTGGAATTGTAGCATTTAGATAAGGAAGAACAGAAAAATGGGGCATGTGTTGACTGTCTCAGTACTTATATTCATAAACCAACTGCATCCTGAAATGATGAAACCAAATATGTGAGAATTAAATACGGCACTGAAACAGAAATTATGGCATTTTTTTAGAAGCGAACAGGTGGTGCTTTTAATCCGACCAAAATTAACCCATGTTCAATAATTTATGCACTCAAATTGACTCTAACAAATGCTGCTTAATTATGCATTCTTGGAAACATGCTTTACGTTTGGTTTCAAATTGGAATGTACATCCAGCTATGGTTATCTTCCCTCAGCAGTTTCAGTATGTAATGAAGTAAGGAATTCAGGATATAAAGAATATTCAAAGTAACTTTGCTTTGAATCCAGCTGCAGTTGTCTACATAGTGTAATTGTCACATTTTCCAACAATGAAAATTAAAAATATAAAATCCTATCTTTTAAAAAGCCCTTCAAAGAATGTTCTCACAAAAAGAAAATAAAAATAGAGCAGCTCGTTAGATCTGTAGCTTGACTCAGGAAAACATAAATACAGAAGTCAGTCTGTGTTTGAAGTAGAAAAAAGGAGGACAAATACACAGGTTGTCAGTAATCTTTAATGTCTTTCCTTTGTCTCACTCTGAAGTAAAAACAACTGAAATTGTTGAAAGATAGGTTTATCTAATTCATGCCAATGGACTCTCTCTTTCTTCCCCCCATCACTACTTGGAATAATCTTTCTTTATTGATGTGATGCACACTTTTTTTTTTGTGTGCATATCTTGCTGTTTTCTTCAGAAGAAAAAATGCTGCAAGATGATCAAATACGACTTTACTATGCAGTTTGGAGGAAACTCTGAAAATTATTTTCTTCTGCTCTAAGTGTTAACATAAAGAACTATTTAATGTATTTTTCTTATAACAGGAACGGGAATAATACTGCAGGAGTGAATTAGCATTAGTTCTAATGTTGCCTGGGAAAAAATCAATCGTGCTTTCAGCTTTCTGTATGTTAGGCATCAATGGGATTGTTCACAGGAATAAAAACCAATTTTTAATTTTTACAAGACTGAGCAGATTCCAGCACAGAGTGCTGGACAAGGTAGTAGACCTTGTACAATTTTTAGCGTTCAGCTGATCAATTTTCAAAGAAACTGAAATTTTCCCTTTCAGTCTGTCTTGTAATCTGTTCACTCCTGCCACATGGGATGCCACTGACTGTATTAGCAGTGCTAAAAGTAGATGTATTTATTTTTACTTGTAGAATTGAGGGAAGGATGCAGTGGAGAAAAATCAAAACCTTTGCTGAAAATCCTGGTCTCTACTCAGTTGTGAGTGTCCAGCTGGAGTGTCCAGGGTTTGAACAGGTTTCGTATCACCCTTGTGAAATTTCTGTCTCAAATTGCAGGGAGCTTGTTGGTGAAAGTAGAAACTTCAGCCTGAAGAGCAAGGAAAGCTCCCTCTGAGGCTGAATTGAGGGAAAAACCTGAACTGAGTGAAAGGTCTTGGATAGCCCAGAAACCTGAGGGACATTTGGGAAACTGAGTCAAACACGGAACTGAAACATCAAAGTTCCAGCTCTCCATCCTCAGCACAGGGAAAGTCTTTATTCCAGTTCAAATATTGAAATACAGTGAAACACTGCTGTTGTGAAGAAGCAATCACTGGAGGCCCTTCACAAAAGGTCATGTACTGCTAGCATGAGGAACAGCACCCAACCAGAAGCCTTTTGCTTGTCGTATCTTGTTGCATTTTTCATAGCGTGTTTCTATACATAAAAGTGGGGAAAAGCTCTCTCCTGTCTAGGGATGTTTGTAGGCAATGAAAAATAAGATCCTGGGTGACATCTAGGGGATGTGGTGGGTAGGTAGCTAAGGCTGATGTGGAAAATTAGGAAAAACAGTCCACAAACCTGTAGTAACCTGTGTTTACTTATACTTGCAGCTCTTGTGTTTGTTTGCATGTACTTACATACATGAATAATGATATGTATGAGGGAAATTGAAGGGACAGTTTGGTTTGCTGTCCCAGGAAAGCTGAGGTAGAGCAGAGCATAGAAAGCAGCCACACTGTGTGCACGCCTCAACCTGCAACTAAAACAAACAAAAAAAAGGATCACTACTTTTCCTTTCACAAGTAGTGATCTAGAATTCTGGCTATTTGTCTGCAGTATTTGAAATAATACCACAATAAATAACTTCATTATATAATAATTATTAAATAAACTTATCAGATACAGTGAACCCCCAAAGTTTGATGCTGAAGTTGTTTTCTGTGACGATCAAGGGAGGCAGTTCTGCCCCTCCAATCCTCTCTCATAAGACTCCCACCTGCAGGATTGCTTCCAGCTCTGGGAGGAGGGGAGGATAAGAGCATAAGGACATGGAACAACTGCTGGAGTGGGTCCAGAGGGGCACAGAGATGATCACAGGGCTGGAGTCAGGCAGGGAGAGCAGGGGGTGCTTGTTCTGCCTGGAGAAGAGAAGGCTCTGGGGAGACCTCAGGGCCCCTTCCAGTGCCCAAAGGGGCTTCAGGAGAGCTGGGGAGGGACCTGGGGCAAGAACCTGGAGTGACAAGACAAGAGGGAAGGGCTTCAAATGGCGATGGTTCAAATTCAGAGAAGGAATTCTCCCTGGTGAGGGTGGTGAAGCACAGGGTGCCCAGAGAAGCTGTGGCTGCTCCATCCCTGGAAGTGTCCAAGGCCATGTTGGACACAGGCTGGGATAATGGAAGGTGTCCCAGCCTGTGGCAGGGGGTGGAATGAGATGAGCTTTAGGGTTTCTTCCAATACAAACCATTTAATGATACTCGTAGGAACTACAAAAAGTGGAGTACTGGGGCAGAACAAAGGCTTCTGGCAGATGAGACTGATCACAGCTCTCCCCTGTAATTCCTGTGGCCAGCAAACAGTAAATCCAACCCAAACCCCCTTGTCCCTGTAGTACCCTCCAGTTTACAGTGCAGAAGTTCAATTTTTAGAGCTCTCATGAATTGTTCAGTACATGCTGTTAATTATCAGCCAGTGTGAATCACCAAAGTCATAACCTGACTCCTAAATGAGTTTCCCATAAATCTGGGACTATTCATTAGAGGTCAAGTTGATAACTGCTTAGAAGGAATATCAATGCTGCATATCAGTTTATAAGGGTATAATTGTAACTAAAAAAATTCCCCAATCTTCCTCTCTCTGTGCTCTAGATAATTTAAGTGTGGAACTCAAAGCCCTCAAGTAACTGTTATTTCTTAGTAAGATGCTGTGGAAGAGGAGAGCAAGTGAAAAACCCCTTGCAAAGTATGGGCATTTCTGAATATCTTATCTATCTATAGAATAGAGATGGAATGGTCTAAGCCTTTGTTTTGAAAATCCTAAAGAGTTATGACCAAACCTCTTCCTAAATACATTACCCATTATAGAGGATAATTATCCAGAGGAATATTATCCATTAGGAGATACGGGAGATATTACCCATTATAGGAGAAAGTTATGGACAAGCTTCATTCTTGGAAGGTGGCTATAGGAGGAGTTAATACCAATATTCAAATACTTTATGAAAATCTACCCTTTAACCTTCATGTTTAAAAAATCCTCAACTTTTCTTCTCATTTTTAATGGTTGGTTTATTAGGAAAAAAAAAGCAATTGAAACTTACTTAGAGCATTTTAAATTAGAACATTTCTACTGTGTACACTGTAAGGTCACATCAATTTGAGAAAAGCTGCTGAAAAATATCAAATTATGAGCTAGAAATATAATATAAACATACTCTGAAACTAAATCATGTACCTCAGATATACCACATTTTGGGGAAGTTACATTTGTGAGCTTTCAGTAAGGAATGGAATGCAGCAGAATTGTTGGGAACCATTTTGATTAATTATCACTTGCAATATGTGTTTAACAAAACCATGCAAGTTGTCTTTGGAAGAGCATTGATTCAGGCAGATTTAATTGTCTGGGCATCAAAAATAACACACCAATAATCAAAAATGTCTTTTTTGATAAACAGGCAGTTCCTTTTTGGGTACCTAATTGTCATGTGATGTACAGCCCCAGAATATACTTCTACAGAATTTAAATAACATGACAAAAATTAAGTTGGTCAGAAGAAATGTTTCCTTTTTATGGACTACAATGCTCTAATTCCTGATAGATTTGCATAGGTATAATTTTGTAGCAACATGAGGGTTTTTTTGAAATATCTGGGGACAACTGCTGGCTAAAATCCATATATCTGAGCAGAGCTGCATTTCTGCTGCTGCTGTGAAATGGAAGACAAAATAGAAATGCAGAATTTTCATAACATGAATGGTGAAACTTTGAAAGAGATATTGACAGAGGAGTTTATTTTTTTTACTAGGATTGCAGGGTGGTGAGGTGAGGCAATGAAACAAAAGCAAGGAATTTCGAGATGAAGAAAATTCTGACAACTGAGGTCTACAAATTATTAATAAGATTATAGTTGGTTTAATGGATCCAATTAAATATAATTGACCTAATTTTATCAGCAAAAATTGTTCTGTTCAATTAGCATAAGATCAGGACAGCACCTACATCAAAAGCTCAATGTTAATACTTTTCTAATATACAGCATCTTGCAGAGGGTGCAAGTCTTCATCTGTGCAAGTTTGTCTCTATTTGGATTGTTTTAAGATTTTTTATAAAAGCCCTGATTTGATTGGAGCCACAGGAATGAACTGTTAAAGTCTCATTTTACTGACAGGTGTGACAGTAACTGTATAAATTGTTTATTGTATCATGTTCATGTGTCCTACTCTAAAACTCATCAAATTAACTGGAAAGTCATCAGCTGACTTCAAACAGGCTTTTAAATAATGCCCACAGATAAATGTGCACACTTTGTACTGTAGGTCTTCTCAATTTTAAATTTTAATCTTTTACTGCTGTCATGGACTGAATGTGCAGTTCTGAGATTTCAGAGCTTCTTCACCAGACACTTCTCTTGAAGATTTTAAATTAGTTTAATCCTCCAACACGAAAGGATCAGAGGCTCTCCCTTAAATTTGGACTGTGCCATTTGGGAGAAGAGGAATAACTTGTAATTTTTGATTCCATTCCTGAGTTTGGTGGGAGATGAATGTGGCATTTAAGATTCTGCCTCTTCCTCATTAAAAAGGAAAAAAGAGATTGTGAGAGGTGTATAAATCTCATTTGTTAACTTTTATCAGTTAACTGTGAATGCTGTTAAGGATTCAATCAAATAATAAATTTTCTTAATCAACATAAAATCTGTTATTATTTAAGGATAACTGCTGTTCACCTATACCTGGCTTGTATTTTTTCTCAATTTTAATAATAAGTTCTTATTCTTGTTGTTTTCTTTAGTAATTCTTTGTCTATACAGAAAATTACAGCAATTTTAACAAAGTCCTAGTTCAAGGAAAGTTATTTACTTGACCAGATCTTGCTCTAAGGTTTATGATTCTTTGTGCCTGGATTTGAGAAAGGCACTTAACCTGCCTCCCACCTGCAGAATGTTTAAAACACATCTCTAATAACTTTGTGTGCTTTTCTTTACAAAGATGAAACCTGCCTGTATCTGGAATCCTTTCTTCCCTAGGTTGGTTTTATGATAACATTTCACTCTTCTACCACAATTCACTTCAAATTTGTCCTCAGTTTCTGTGGAAGATTACAGAGTCCCAGCTCCAATCTTAGAAAATCCTTTCCATCTAAACTCTTACACCCTGTGGAAAATGTCTCTGTATTTTGCTTTAGGCATTTTTAGCCATCAATGGCAGGTCTGTTACAAAAGATGCTCCAAGGCCATCTTTAACCTCTTTGTCCTTTCACTCTCTGGGTGCGGCACAGCAGGTAAGGGGTTTTTAAATACGTCCCAGAAAGTGGAAAAAAAAAAAATTCCTAATAAGTAACTGTCTTTACGTCTTCCATTTCTGTTCACAAAAGTGGCTTGCAAGATTTTCCATACATTTTACAGTCAATAGTTATTGGTTGGAAGTGCATTTTTGAAACTGAGTTGGGAATATTTGACTAGATAGCTTATCTATGTTGCATGTTTTATTTTTGTTCCAATTAGAAGAAGGATAATAGCATGAAATTTTCTCAAAAAAGCAACTCCAATACTTACAGTTGGAATATTTTCTAGCACATCCAGAAATATTCCTTCCCTATCTGTGCACTAAAGTTTTTCTAACAAATGAGCCAGGAACACAAATGAAGGGAATGTTTAAAATTTTACGAGCATTTTCCCTTATCTCTTCTGATCTACCTCTATAGCAACTTCTGTAGCACAAAGCAAACACATTTCTCAGAGGAAAAGAAAATGAAGGAATGTGGTATAGATCTGTTAAATGAATTAGGGTAGAAATACATGTTTACTACTAGAGGCTCCCAGCTCTTGTCTTGCAATAATTGGTGATGCTCCTAAGGGTTTACCTTCAGGAGTCATTTAATGCCTATAAATCACAGCATCCTTTCCAGGTAAATATCTGCCTGTCAAGGCTGCAGAAACAAGCATGAACCCAAGCACACCCTGAAGTTAAAAACCCAACCAAACAAACCCTTAAAAACAGGTGAGGTAGAAAGATAAAAGATCAAAAGAAAGTGAATTTCCATAGTTTTAAAAACATGGGTTTTTTTCAGGTTCTACTTGTTTTCTGGGCATGGGGTTTATTAATGCTGTTTTTATTTGTATGCTGATGACCACAGCAGTTTTTAACTCTTTGAAAAGGAGTCCTCTGAATTCCTATGGGATGCTATGGATCCCACTGCTAGCAGGGGATCTTGCTTTGGAGATGTTATAGATTGGACATTGAAAAGGATTAAAGGGCTTGGAACTCTTGGTGTTCACGTAAATTAAACTTGACTAACTGCAGTTGTTTTGTTGCACATCTTCCCTGTTTAAAGTTTATTTTAAGATGTATTTTGTTCAGCAGTAAACATCTCTTGTTGTCCTTCAGAGAAATTGTTTTCTCCTTTATCAGCATCTTGTTCCTCATGTGCTTGAAAAATACCCTTAAACCTCAATCCCTTTAATTCTGTATTTCTGCCTTGCTGTGTTTAAAACGCCCGTGACTTACCTGTTCCTCAAGGACTGGGTATTTTTGTACCTTCAAGCCTTCTGTTCTTCCCTTCACATTATCATCATCACCTCCCCAAAATGCTTGCTCTGGACAAAGGTACAGCCTGAGAACACACACAGCCCCGAAGGATGTTGTGTAGAAATACATCCCTGGACTAACACAACACAAAACAGCGGGATAAACATGGAAAAAGCACTGTTTTCACGTAACACCGAGCAGGGGAAAAGGTTAAAGCAAAGGCTAAAATAAACAGTTCTGCCCAATGCCCTTCTTGTCACCTAAATAGAAGGATTGGAGGATGAGCTCTGGTGCCCTGTGAGGAACTGAATCATTCCAGTGGGGCTTTGATGTTATCATCTAAAGGTCATGGGCTGGACAAGAGGAAATACTCTCTGTTGGAACATCTGATGTGGTTAGAAAAATCAGGTGTGGGAGCAGAGACCCTTGTCCAGGTCATCTTAGAGGATTTTTGTTCTTTTAAGGCCTGCCTTGTCAATAATCAGTGTCTAACTTGGAAGATCCGTGAGGGAGGGGTGGCACTGCTCTTGGAAGACCTTTTCTTGATCTCAGGATTCCTGTGTTGGCTTTGACTCTCTGCTCCCTGGGCTTTCCAAACCCAGGCCAGGCAACTGTGCCCTGGCTACAATTTTGACTCTCAGGATCTACACTGCTGCCGATTTATTTCCAGTTTTCCTGATCAGCCAAATCCCTGAGATGAACCCAGACATGGTAGAGCCAACATGAAACTTCTCAAACCGGTAACCTGCAAGTGTTCTCACCTCAGAACCACCCCAAAAACATTTTTTCCTGGGGTCTCCAGAGCAGAATCTGGGATTGAGAATGTGGCCAAATCCTGTGTGATGTGGATGAGGCCAGACTGGCAACTCTGGCCAGAGTGGACATTTCCAGAGTGCAGCTGAACAGCATTTCCCTAGAGAACCAAAGCATTGAAATGTTTGCTGAGAGCATAAAGCACATTACTTAGCTGCACACTAGTAACCAAGAAAATCAGGGCACAGAGAAGTCTCAGAAGCACCATGTGCTGAATAAATATCCACAATATGTATTTTATAATGTATTTAAATCAAAAAATCAATCTAGATTTACATTAAGTTGCTTTATATTATTGCAAAAATAAGAGGAATCTCTAGAGTTTCTTTGCATGCAAAATAATGCTATTTTAAGGGTTCTGGATAGCTGGATCAACACAGTATATATAGGGGGGAAAGAAATTGAGTTTTACATCTGTACGTAGAGAAATGAGGGTTTGACACCCTATGATTCACTTCAATAAAGTCAGTTATTTTCAGACTTCTGTTCAGAGCAATAAAATGTGAGGAAACATTAAGATGGGGGCAAGGAGTGCATTAGTGTCAGAACAGTTGTGAAATTAATGTGACCTTAAAAAATTACCCTTTAGGCAGTACTGTTCATACAGTAGTGACCAGGGCATTGCCAGGAGCTAAATTTGAATTGCACATTGTGTTACAAAACCAGTGTTCAACAGTTCAAGTGAAGTTAAAAGTTTCTTTTTTCCAGAAGTAAATAAAAGTAGAATTCCAAATCAGAACATACCCACTCACCCCCGTGGAGCACAAATTAACTGGGGGTGAAAAACCAAATTTTTTGTACATGTAAAACAAATACTTGTGTATGTTCTGGGGGAAAAAAAATCTACACCAGTTTCCAGTAGCATCAGCAGTATCTGTAAATGCAGTGGTAATTGTTTAACAATTAGGGAATTCCCAAAATGTAGATAACAAATGCAATTTTAGTAATGGGAATTAAATTGCAGGTTTTGCGTATTTGTATTTTTTTTAAACCAGTAATTTCAATGGGTGGATAAATTTGTTAGTTAAAAGGCACTGTGGAATTTATGCTCATCAATTCAGCAACAATAACTTATCACAGAATTATAGCTAAATAAAATACCAAATATTTTCTGATAGACACCTTTTTAGGCAGCGAGGCAACAGGGAAGTGAATCTTAGTGTGTGACAAAGAGTACAGAGAATTCTGGACTTTATTCTTCCCACGTAAACATTTAGCCATGAATAAAATTTTTCTTGCAATTCTCAACTTAGCCAGACTTTAAGGCACGTGTTCAGGTTTGTCAGCTGCAGGTGGATGTGGAAAGAGCTGGTTTACACTGGGAGCATTTGAAGTGTCTGAGGAGCAGCTCTTGAGCTGATGAGGTTGTAGCTGGAACAGCAGTATCCCTACAGCAAAGCCTCTTTAACAACAACTCAATAAAAAGCTCTTTTCTGCCACTTATAAAGGAAAATAAGAAGTTGAGTGTGATTCTGGCTTAAAGAACCTCACCTGCTACTGTGACCTGCATTTTGCTGGGTCTCATTAAATGGCCAGAATACCTCATTATTTGTTCGTATAGTAATTTGAATACCGAGGTTTGAAATATTTTGTTGGAAATGTTTCCATACTGCCTCATGAAATTTGAAAATTGTGATTAAAGGAACCTATTGAATTTGTGGAAGGGTAGCAAAGCTGATACAGACATTAAAAACCCCACTCTTGCTCAGTGATTCTTCTATCAGACTTAGGAAATTTTTTCATTCAAGGACCATATGAAACACCAAGTTTGTTTTCCTTACTGTTAGCAAGGAGAGCCAGAAGTTGTGTTTTAGCCCACATTCTACATTTAATTTGTAGTTTCATTAGACAGATCAGCAAGCAGCCTTTTCTACCTCCTTGTTCATTTCCCTTCAGTGGCTTCCCAAGAGCTTCTTTTTTATTTTGTGTTCCTGAACTATAGAAGGATGATGAAATTTTGAGGGAATAGTGTTTGCAATATTGCAAAACTCCTCTATGTACTTTTCAAGCTACTAGTATGAAGTGCGACTTAAAAAAAAAAAAAAAAAAAAAAAAAAAAAAAAAAAAAAAAAAAAAAAAAGTGGGAATGCTTTCAGATCCTGAAAGTTGAAATGTTTTAAATGAAAACACTCTCTGGATATATCTATTTGATAACCAAGCTGAGGAAAAGATGCCAGTCCCTTAACATCATAATCTTTGAGGATGACAATTGTGGGGAGACTTTTAGGACATGGGTGTGCTCTTCCCTGCTTCTGCAAAGGATTGTTGCATAAGGATTGTTATTAATTAAGGGCTTCCACTAAAACAATGGTGAATGACTTTGAGCAGTGAAAGAAAAAGACACTTCTGAGGTACAGAGATGCTCTAAAAAAGAAATAAAAGCGATTTCCCTGCTGATAGAGTTCTGTTAGTGTTTTGCATTATTTAGGACATACAATAGCTAAATTGCTGTGAAAGATAACAGGAGTGTTGAAGGCCAAAAGATGGTTGAAATATTTGACAGGCTTTTTATTATTACCTTTAAGGTTACAGTGTCTGAAAAGCAAGCAGACATTATGTCATCCTGCAGCAGGAATATGCTCTTCATTTGACTGTGGTAACAGTGAAATCACATTTATAATAACCTATCTACATGTGTGTGTATACACCTTAAAGGTTTGATAATTGGGGATGTAGCTACAAAGTTGTCAATGGCTTTTGAAATGTCTTACATTTTAAAGAGACTGGAAAAAATATAATACAGATATTTCTCCAGCTGAAGTAGTAAGGAAAAGCTGCAAAGAGTCTTAGTGCAGCAATTCAAAACAGAAACATAAAAACCTACCTTTATTTTTGCCTGTTTGTAACACTGTTGCATGCACAAACCACATATCCTAAGAATTATTATCAGTTTCCTGCCTTCACATATAAGCATCTTTTCAGGATGAATATGAGCCAAGCTTCAGAGATGCAGTCATCTATGCAATAGAAATTGGATAAGAAACCTCAAGTCTTTCGCTAGATAATTTCATTGTGTGTTTTAAATACTCTCTAGGAGAAAGGCTCAATGTACAAAAGCTTTGAGCAGCTGAAGGCTTATCTTAAACATTTCTAAGGAGTAGGTTAGAGCACAGAAGAGCATGAAAATCTCCTGCAATATGCCAAGGAGAATCTTTCACAATGGAGTTTGACTAAACACTGTCAAATTATGCACTTTATATTTCTATGTTAGGTGTTTTCTGTGCATCAGGTCTGCTCCGTCTATCCTGATTCTAAAATATTCAGCTTGGAAAATTTAGTTCAGTCAATTTTAGCTCAGAATCTTCTGCTTTCACAATGTCCCATGTTTTCGTTAGGGCAGGGAGAAGTATGGAATTGAGCATTGTTATAGCAAAATGAACCAAATTCCCAACTTTAAGAAGTGAGTTTTCCTTCTCAGATTTTGCTCTGACCAAAAAGAATTCCAGTTTGGTGTGAAGTTGTTGCACTGTTGCTAAAATTGTTAATATTGGTTTCCTCCAGCTCAGCTGCATGGCAGGGTAATGGGATGAAGTGCATGTTACATCAGAGTTGTGGCTTTCAATACCTTGAAAATAAATTTCAGCTTTCACCCAAAAGCAAACCAACTCCCCAGGGTGTTCTGAGGGAGCTGCTGGTTGGTCTCTTGGGCTCTCCCATGCCATTTCGCTGGGGAAACCCTGCCACCCCACAAAGCTGCCCTCTCCACCAGCCCCTGGCCAGGAGCAGGTTCACACCAGCCCTGAGGAGCAGCTGATGAAAACCTACAAATCCCATTGACTGTCTCAAGCCATCCAATTCTCACCCCAACTCTGCACATGTTAACATGTTGATAATGACATTTTCTCTGGGTTGAAGTGCTTCATTATCGAGATTAACCTTCATTTTATTCTTCATTCTAGTATATATCTTCAATGTTAACTCTTCTTCAGGGATCTCTTATCATTTCCTGAACCCTCAATTTAGTAAATCCTGCTTATTCATGACCTTTTATTCTATTAATTTCTTTTAAAGGTATCTATTCCTATCTAGAATTGTCAAGGAAACCACCATCTTTGGCTTAAACAACATCCCCAGAGCTTGAAGAGCAGTGTTATTAGATGGAGGAGTGAAATTATATTTTAATTTGCTTCATAAATTACATTAAATTATGTATGATCTCCCTTTTGCTTAGTGCATCCTTTAAATTTGAAAGTTTAAAGAGAAAAAGACTGGTTTTCATTACTAATTCCCTGATAATTGAGTATGTACTGAGTTTGTTTCAAAAACCGTTAAAGGTTTGAAGTAGAGTCCCTGAATTGCCAGATTTTGTAACAAAGACTGAGAATACATCCCATCCTGTATCAATTATTATTTTAGTTATTATTTTATCATAAAATGCCACTTCAGTACTGCTTCACTACTCACTTGGTAGGCAGGACAATGATAGCACTTGACAAGAAAATAAGTATTTATCTGGGAGTTCCTCCTTCTTTTGCTCTATAAAGAAATTTTTCCCCTTCTTGACCCCCAGCTGGAAAACACAATCTGTCCTTTGAATAAAAAAATAAAAATATCAAGTTAATGCCTTTTGCAATCTGGAGAATAGATATCAAATATATTAAATACTATAAATGTAATTTAATAGAGTAGGTGGGTAGAAATAAGATGTATAAATTATTATAATGTTATCAAGTCTCTTCCAGGCATATCTCATCTTGCTTATTATCAAAATTATTTAAAATGTGATACACGGGGAGCCTCCAGCCAGGTGTCAGCCCCTCCTTTCCCTGAACTCTGGGCTGGCATTGGAGGAGCAGGGCTGTCCCAAAGGGATGGTGATGGAATGGGCAGGGCAAGGGGACCAAGAGACACAAAGAGGAAGCACAGGAGATTAAAGTATCAGGATAATTGCAGCAGCTTGGTGGGGAGCTGTCTGCAGCAGGTGTATTTGTAATTTCTTAGAAAGAGGAAAACTTCCTTTTCCAAGCTGAAGTGTAAATCATAACCTTTTAAACTGACCACAGAGCTCGTGTCAAAATGCACAGCAGATCTTTTTGTGTTCAGGAATTTAGCTTTTAATCCACCTTCCCTTCTAATGCAGGCTCCCGCAGCCTCCTGGGGTTTGTTGCTTCATCTCTCAATTCAAACTACAAATTCCCATGCTCTTCCCAGATCCTGCTCTGGCAAAGCTTTGGGAACATGAAATGAGTGAATTTTACATCACACAAAGTATAGAAACAGAAGTTTTAAAATTCTCTTGAACCCATTTATTTGTTTGCTTATGCTTTTTGGTTTTGGGTGGCGGTGTTATTGTGTTGAGGTTTTTTTATTATTCTCCTTGCTTAGTGCAAGAGATTAAGAACAAGGATTTTTCACTCATTTTTCCACTCTTATGGTTTCATTAAAACAAAATGCACTTGGTCTTTAGCAAGCATCAGTTCTCCAAATGTTTTGTGGAGAGGAAAAAGGTATTTATGTCTTTGTAGCAACATTGAACAAGGCAAGAAAAGTGACAAACATCCCATCAGGCTGTATAATTATTGCCTATCACTCTTGCAGTGTCTTCAGCTATGTATTTATGTTCTGTACTTTCTTCCAAACCTCCACTGGAGTGAATAAGATCATCTACACCTACACCTGAAGAGGGAACAGAATGAAATTATAGACATTCTCTTTCAAATTTAATGAGGAGTAACATGTGTGTTCCAGAGATGGAACCTGGATCTTGTTACCTCTAAACACGAGAAATATCTTAAGCTGAAGACAAGACTATTTTTCACATCCTGATCCCATCTCCAGCCCACTTGGATGAATCACAGAACTGCTTAATAGGATCGAGAAATGACAGGAGTGACAAGTAATTGTAGCAGTTTATTTCATTTTCCTTTGCTGATAATGCAGTAGCTGAGGGCTCCATGAAACCACTCTAGCTGTCCAGGAAAGAAAAATAAAGTGTAAGCACAGGGCTAGTGGAAGAAGACTTAGGCAGTTACATTGTACTATTTACTTTCCTTCCAATTCTGGTGAGACATCTTGATCTTAAAATAATATTTCCTGTTCCATTGGCTTTATAGTGCATGACTGTTGGACAAGTGGAGGGGGAAAAGGTGAAATTAAACTACCAAACAGAAAGGAATGCTCCCATATCCAGACACTTTTAATACTTGTCCTGGCAGGATTACAAATGAAACTGCTGCTGCACTGCTGTTGTGAACTGCCTTAATTCAAAACCAACTCTTTCCTTGATCACAAACAAAATTTAGAAATTTCCTTTAAAATTATTGAAAAATTTTAATTGTGATACTAATAGGGCTGAAGGGTTATGTGCATTTTGCTCTCTTGTCTATTGTTGTCTCAACCCCCCCTTTTCCCCTCCCCAATCTCTTTTTTTTGTTATTCAGACACAAGTGGTGATCCTCAGCACAGAAATTGGCATTATTGTGTCACAATCCTTTGCTCAAAAGCTCTCCTTCTTTTTATGAGTATATGGGAGTGAATTTAGTGTTTTATATCTGCCCTTCAGCTTTCCCAGAGCTCAGATTAACCTATTAAATAGTCTTTTAAATATAACAAGTATTTGATATATCAATATCTCCCCTTGGTCTTCCTTATATCAGATATTCTCAAAAGCAATATCCCATCCTTTCAGATCACAATTCTCCCTTTGTACCTCCATTTCCTTTATCACTGCTATCTTAAGGATCTTTTGTATCTCCTACTTGAGGGATTTTTTTTTTCTGTATTTATCAGATTCCCTTGTTCTCCTAAGAAGGATTTGGTGGTTTTCCATTTTCATTTATTCTTTAGTGGGTTTATTTCTGGGTTTTCTGCTGACTTAATGTTAGAGATAACAATTAATTCAAATAACAGATGATTTCTTGGGCCAATATCAATCTGTGATACTGGTAAATAAGGGTATTTCTGTTTTAATCTATAGTTTACAGCAATCCCAGAAAATGGATTCTTTGTTTTGCTGTAGTATTGCCTTCTGGAATTTGCTGTGCACTTTTTCCACAAATTTCAAGTTTTTAAAAGTCAAGGATATTTCTCTAAAATTCTTAGGAATGAGTAGTTTACTGTGATTTTCACGGTGGGTGTTGACGTGGGTGTTGAGATTTTTAAAATAAAATAAGGAGAGCATTAGCAGAAACTTTTGTATAACAAATGTAGCATCCATTGTTCAAGGGCAAGCTGCATGCCTGGATATTTTTCTTTATTGGGATATTTTTCTTCACTGAAGGCAGACAGAAAACTCTCTGAGCCAGTGGGTGGAGGTCAGAACAACATCTGCTCTACCCATGGAGAACAATCTCTGCTGTTGCTTGGAGAATCAATCGAGCCTGTAATAAGGAGGGCTCCAATATAGACAAGATGCACAGAACATATTGATCAGAGCCTAAGTAAACCCAGCACAGAGCCTGTGCTGGGCCTGCCTGTACCTCGGGCAATTTACTGCCCATGGAACAGGCATTAGCAGCAGCTTTCCTACCATGTTCAGGGATAAAAAACATCCCAGAATGCAAAGTCTTTGTTAACAAATGATGTTATTTGTCTCAGTTTCAGCCAGGATCCTGATAGTTGTAATTATGGAGATGTAAGGGAAAGCATGTACATTATTAAGATATCACTGTATATAAGGTTTCCTGGTGCAGAGGAATTGGCAAATAAAGTTTCCTAAGTTTTATAAAATAGAAAATTCAAGCTTCTAAAGTTTTGTTTAAAAAGTGATTTTTGGAAAGAGAACTTGTAAACTGACAAAATTTGGAAGCTGGTATTAAAAAGCAAACACTTCAAAACTGGCCAGTTCTGGTAGAACTGTCTGAATCTTGAAAGAGAATTCCTAGTGTGACTTTTAGGAATATTGAAACATCAGAAACTTTAAATGAATACTTAATATTTATCAAGGACATTGCTTTTGACATCAGTCATCTAAAATATCTTCAAACACTTTGTTGTGCTGCTGGTATATTTTAAACACTCTTTTCATGGCTGTTGGTGGTGGGGTTCTTTTGGTTGTGGGTTTTTGGGTTTTTTTGGGTTTTTTTTTTGCTGGGTTTTGTGGTGCTTTTTTAGTTTGTTTGGTTTTGGGTTTGTTTGTTTTTTGTTTTTTTGTTTTTTTTTTGTTGGGTGGGGTTTTTTTTGTCCTGCCTTGCAGTCTATAGAAGAATTTGTCCATCTTAGGGGACAGAGGCTGTGTGTGCTCTGCAAGGCAGCAGAGATAAGCTCTTGCCTGTCACTGTCAGTGGAGCCAGACAAGTCAGTCTGAGAGGTTTTTGTTACTCCCTGAGAGGAAAAGACCAACTTCCACATCATGCACTACAGCTCTTCAGCTTCCAGCTGCCAAAATGGCAAGGCATGTTAGCTTAAGCTGCAAAGATGAATTTATGGGAGATCAATTTTGAAGCAGTTGTTCCGGGCAAGCATCTAATTCAAACCCACTTAATTAGTAGCAGTTTTGCTTTCATTTTTAAGCCCTGAGACTATACGTGGAAGTGACAAAAGGTAAATGCAACACTGATCCCTGTTTGTGCTCCTCTAAAGAGAGGAATGAAAGCAGCTGATGGAGGCTGTGCACAGCACACCCAACTCCAGGATGATATTTTTCTTTACCTTCTATTTTTCTTTGTGGCCGTAACAGGCTCCTGTTACTTATAATTAAAGGATCATCTTGCCAAATGCATATAACTCTCACTCAAGCAAAAAATGTATAACTGAAAAATGCATTCTCCTTAATGACTACAATAAATGTTATGTGTTTTGCTGTTGTGGTATCTGTGCGTTTGAAACTGTCTAGTATTTTTCCTCCTCTGAGTACACACTCATGTGGATCTCTTTCTCAGAATTTCTTGCTTTCTATGATACCAAAATTTTTTGCAAAAAGAAAGAAAGATTAACTGTATTTATGTAACAAAATTAGAATATTAAAACATGATTTAATTAGTCCATTTTAGAAGCTGTCAATTACAGAATGAATTTTTCAAAATTCTTTGTGGCACTGCCTAATTTGGCTGAAGGGTTTTTAATCAAATTTGAATGCAATAGCTGACAATGTATTGGAATTCAAAGAAAGTCTCCAGTGTCTAGTGTACATTATAGGCTTTCATTTTGGATGGCTGCAGAGCCTCTTTTGGGACTGACCCTTCCTAATTCCAGGAAAAAAGGTGTACCTATCAAAAAAAGTCGGGAGGCAAAATGGGAGGGGATCAAGTGCCTGTCTCTGGCCCAGTGCAGGTGAAATGAGAGCTCAGAACGTGGTGTCTCAAACTAAACATGCTCAAAGACCATCACCTCTGTGTGTTTCAGGTCTCTGCGTGCACAAGAGCACCACTACAGCAGCTGCAAACTAAATATCTGAGGGCACCAGAACATAACCAGATGTGATGTGCACTTCACAGCTATACATAAGCAGAAAACCAAAAAAATTTAGGCTATAGCATATAATCAAGTTGTCAGACTGCTCCCTTCTCCTTCACAATTTTAGGATATGATGCAAATGAGCTTTTAAAATCGATTTGGATTTGTCAACACTGTTAATGAAAATGTTAATGCCTTGTTAGCTGTCGACTAATGATAGTGGAGGCTCTCATTCCTCACTTAATGGTGGCACAGAATGTAAGAAATGCTGATTTATGGGCTGCAAATGGAATCCCAGAGTGAGCTTTCCTGCTCCCCTCCCGCCCGTGCTGTGCTACACGGGGTGGGATATTGATGAATGGCTTTATGACTCATTTGGGGAGATCTGTGAAGGCAGTTACTTCATAAGGTGCCATTTTATCCCAGTTGTGTTCGACCCTCTGCAGCTGACTCATTGATTGCAGTCAGTCAGGGGAAGCAAGAAGCACAGACTTAGGGAATGCTGGGGAAAGTGCTGATATTTGTATCTTTTTTTATTTTTTACAAACACTCGACTTTTGACAATGTTCCAATGATTGCTTTATGGATGCCTAATTATCCTGTCATTACATGAGGCTTTGTAATTCTGTTCAGAGTGGCAAAGTCAGAGTTTAATATCAGCAGATGCTGTTTTTCGTTTTTGGTGGTGTTTTTCCTCCTTCTTTGGCAGTGCTTTTTGGATTTTTGATTGAAGAAATTGAACTTTGAATCTATACACATTCATGCATCATTTAGTTTGTAAATCTCTGTGCAATTACAATGCAGAGCAGAGATGGAGAGAGATCTGTGTGAGAACTCTTTTCCTGAAGAAATAATACAGCTTTAAATGCTGGTTTGTGTATGTGGTTTAGCATTATTGGCAAGATGAGCAATTAATTAAGTGTTCTGTTTGCTTTCAGAACCCCACTTCATTAAAAAAAAATTCCAAGTTTAATGCTGAAAAATTTTTAAGTTTAATATACCAAAAAATTATTTTGGTCAGTGTTTGTTTTCACACTGTCAGTGATAGGTATTACTCTGTATGTATAGTTAGAACCCTGCATAGCTCCTGAACATAATTTTGCTTTTGATTTGAAAGATTAAAATGTTTGGTTTCTTTATTTGTTTGTGTTGTTGGTGGTTTGAGTTGAGTTCCCAGGTTTTGCAAGAGAAACTTTCTCTCATTCAAGAAATAAATTAAGATTTTCTGGATGTATTTTATTCACTAATTGCTGACTTACTGTGCTTCTCATTGCTCCTTAAATGAACTAAATCTGAAGGTTTTTTTCCCTCAGATTTCAAAATTAAATATTTGGCATAAGGAGTGTCAGAATTTACTCCAGAGTGAACAGACTGGTGCTCATGCAGTGGTGTTTGAGGGGAGAAAAAGGTAATTGTGGTCAGGGTATATATCCAGAACTTTCCACTGGAATCTTTTTTCAAAATTAAAATTGCTCATATTTATGTTTCTCAGAAATAATACATTTAAAAATATATTAGTAAAGATGTGAATTCTGTCCTTCTTCACTCATCCTTCTAAACCCATGATGTACTGGAGTGCTGAAAAACCAAGCAAAGAACATTTCTGTTCATAGTGAATTGATACTGAAAACATTTGATAAAAGCACTGATTTGTCCTTTTCCCTGCTGGGTTTAGATTTCAGTTAACAAAAAGCTCTGCAGAAGTAGCTGGTCATGTATCAAAGAGTTTAGATCTAATAGGTCTTTGAACAGATAGTGTAAACATCTGGGAATAGAGGTTGAAAGCAGAGATGTTCTTTTATAAAAAGAGAGGCCTTTTTAATCCTGGTCAGTGTGGAAAAAATGCTGTCAATAAGCAGAAACTTGCTGTAGCTGCTGACTTTGTTAAGCAGCAGATTTGATGCCTGTTTTACTCTGCATTATTATGTTAAATGCTCTTGGAGTACACTCCAAAATAGGCATGGACTCTTAAATGGGCACTGGAAAAGTCCTGAATTTTTGTTTGATCTTTGTTTCTATAGCAAATTTTACTAATGTAAAACATTCTTCCACATGGGGGGTTTTTTTGTTTGTTTTTCCTGTTGCCAGTTGGGAAGGAGTTTGGGAGCAGCAAAACTTCTGAAGTTTAGTAGGTAAATGAAGTACTTCCTGTTCATAATGTGTTAAATTATAAACTTATGTTTCCTAAGTGTTGGGTTTTCTTATGAATATTATTTTTATTCTGTTGTGAGTTTATTTCCCAGGTACTTTTTGTTACTGTGACTAAGAGATGTATTTCTATGTGAAAAATCCAGTCTAGTTTGTAGAACTCAAGGTTGTTTTTATTCTAGACAATTGATTAACCTTTGGTTGCCTTGATTCTTCTGGAGAAAATCAGGGCAGCTCTCTCTGTGCCTAAATTACCTTGTTATACTTGAGTCGGGCTAAATTCTGCAGGTTGAGTAGACAACTTTTGTTGTTGTTGTTGCTTTTGGTTTTGGGTGGGTTTTTTTGGTGGGTTTTTTGTTTGGTTAGTTGGTTTTGTTTTGTTTTTTAATGAGGAAATGTTATTGTTCCTCGATGCTTAGAGAAGAGCATGAGCTCCTAATGAGAGGACAATTTAATTCATAAGGAAAGATTAGTGTAACAGCAAATTGCAGCTCTCAGAGGAAGCAGCATGTGGATTTACTGTTTTTCAGCAATGCCTCAAATGTGTTCTCTGTACTTTGGTTTATTATGAAATCACTTTTTCTCAGTACTGTGACCTAATCTTTCATTATTCTTTTAAAGAATTCAATTTAATCTGACTGTCACTTTATTATAATATTGTGATCAAGAACACATACACCTTTCCAAACTGGATGCTTTGCCATTTCACCCAATTCCTGCAGTGAAGTGTTCTTGCTCATCTGAATAAAGTTGTTCAAAAGAAGTGCTACAGGTGACCTAAGACTTCTGGTTTGTTTGAGAGTGCTTGTCCTCTGCACAGGTGTGGCCTGATCCGTATTTGGAGTTTGAAGAATGTACAGATGATCAGAAGTGTGCTGGACATCCCTGGAAGGTTACCTGGACTGCAGCTCTCCTGCAGCCATTCCCACCGATTTCAGAGCTGTCCTGTTGTCTCTTGTTTTTTGGTAACAGTGGATTTCTGTCTCCTTTGTGTTTTGGCACCTCACATCTTCTATTTCTGTCTCTTACCCAGTTGTGAGCCTGGGAGAGATGAAAAGAGAGAGAGGAGGAGGAAATTTGCTTTAGATGGTACAACACCCCTTGTTTGAGAGCCACAGTTTGAGCATGAAAATAATTTCAAGAGAGGGCAGCTGAGCCATTTGAAAAAGAACCTAATTTTGATGCAATCCAAGTGGTAATTGGGCTACTCAGGAACAGCAAAGCACCAGGTGTTTGAGAGTGTTCCTGCTGAATCAGGGAATGCAGAAGGGGCTAAGGAAGTCAGAGACTTAAAAAATGAGTTCTGCTGCTTTAGAGGAGATGTGTTGATGGAAAAAACAACCAAGAAATTAAGGCAGGCAGATGTAAATATAAATGCTTTTCCATTACGATTCAGAGAGTTTCCCTTTTAAAAGCCTTTATTTCTAACACTTAATTTTTTATTATATGGAGGTGAAATCAAGGATTCTGACACAATAGATTCTTGTAGAACAAAACCTTTCAGTTAGGTTGAAAACTAACTTAACCAAGGCAGGCTGGAGATTGTTTGAATACACACATTTCTCTGAAATTCTAATAAAATGTGTTGTATATAAGCAGCAAGGAATCTGGGACTGTGCCTCACCCAGCAGAGTGTACAAAATCAACTTTTGTAAGGCCACCATGGGGTATTTCCCCCTTTTAGAGGAGAATCTGTAATTGTATTTTCCATCTGCTTTGCTTCTCCTTTGACTGTTATATTTTGCATTAAAAAACACGTGTAGACAGTTAATATTTTGAAAATAGGCTTTTATGAAGTCAAAGACAGCTGATATCTCTTAAAAACAGCATATTTGGAGCTGCCTGTGTTGGGTATCATCAGATTTAAAATGTATGGCAAGTAAATAGGAACATAAAACTGATGAACCACAAAATAAAAAGGGTTCACATGCTGTATTTTGTTAGTCAGCATGGCAGTAAAATACCAAAGGATGTTGAGATGTTGTCTCCTGATATAAAGCTAAAAATGCATCACTCATAATGACATTACAACGAGGCAGAGAGGTTTGTCCTGTGCTCTGTGTTCATCTTTCACTGCTGATTTGACAGGACACAATTATTTCAGTTTGGATGGGGAGAAATATTAAAATCCCCTCTTTTCTTCAGAGGTTTGGACACTTAAAACAATCTGTTCTCAGTATGTATCAGGTGCTAAAATGTACCCTGTACCTGAGGTGCTGTGGCTCACCACATCTGATACATTGCATGAGTAGCTTTGGATGCAAAGGCCTGATGAAGTGACACAGTAGAAATCATAACCAATGTTTTGGGAAGAAAGGCTTTCACATGCTGTTTTCCTGGGCTTATGAGCTTTATTTCCAAATCTTGGCTTCCACTGTGGCTGGTTTTAGGGTGGAGGTTGGCAGTGTAAACTTGTCACTTGCCCTAATCTAAGCTTTAATTGGCAGCTTGACAGGTCATGCATCACAAATAAGTAAATAACGTAAGTACTTACATGTATTGTTCAGTTTTCACCCCTGAAATTCTACCTTCACAAGCAGATTATTTTCTCTAAGCACTACAGAGAGACATCTTTTCGTTCTGCCACTTCAGGTGAAATTTAAGCCTGCAAGATTGAACTCCCAGCCACTTAAACCAGCGAAATCGCAGTGCCAATAAATTAACTGTGGTGCTGAATTCACAGAACTCTGCCACTCTGTCCTTTTTCCCCCGAGCTCAAGGACAGCAGAGGGAGACCAGGCAGCATCAGATGTCAGGGAAGCACCTTTGGAGTGTCCATGGATATACGAGGAGCTGTGAGTGTGGGAATGCTCTGCAGACAAGGTGATGGATAGATGGCTGAATATGATCCACCTGCTATCATAGCTGGACAAAATTACTTGAAGCAGAAGATTTTTTTCCTGCATGATGTACAGTTTATAGGCAGAAGAAAAAGATATATTTGAATGTTTATAAGTGGGTGTTATGAATGCTTCTGGCCTTAAACACTGGGGAGTTATTGCTGTGTGCAAACATCCTTTACTGGAGGCAATGTTTGCTTCAAAATAAAGCCTCCCACTCTGTCTTGTGAGCAGTCCAAGACTGTCTTCTGCAGTGAGAGTGGTGATCTGAGGAATCTATGTATAGCCACAAGCTCGGTGGTGTTTGGAATTGTTGGTATTAAAAAGGCTGTAGATACAAACCCTGTATTATTTTCTGACTGGAGTGTCTGAGTGATGCTTTTCTGATTTAATGAATTGTTTAATTGGGAGAATCCGTGTCCTTGAGGAGTCCAGCAACTATGAAATTTTTGACAGACTTTGTAATTCTACTTAAAAGAGGCCAAAAAAAGAAATAAAACAAAAGATAAAAGAATTTTTTTTTTCTTTTTTCTTCGCATTTCCAGTCACCTGCTTTGCATTTACATCTCTAATTTAGGAAAGGTTTCTAGATTTTGCTTAAACGCCTTCTGCTGACATGCTCCTCTCAGAGAGAACACCTCTCATCTTTGGAAGAACAGCACCAACTGTGACTGATGTTTGTTTTCTTCAAATATTATTTAATGGGAATTTAAATCACCAGGTGGATAAGTGCAGAGATTATGGCAATTTGCCCAGATGCAGGAATAGCTTTAGATTTGCCCCTAAGTTTGTTCTGGCATAATTCCTAATTCATTTGCCAGCTGGTTAGCCATACCCTTGATTGCTGTTTCTGAACTCCATCCCTGCTGCTGGTGTCTCTATTTATTCACCTATTGAAGTGTTCAGTTGCTTTAAGCCTTTTTCTCTTAGGTTGTGGTGCTCATTTTGCAAAGGTAGTTACTTGTGATTAGAGAGAGCAGCAGAGCCTGATATGGAGCCCATGGAGTCCACAGGAAGGTGAATGCTTTGCTCAAAATATAGATCTGTTATGATTCTTCTGTCTTCCTGGTTAGACTAATGTTAATCTCCCAGGAAGGCTTATAAGGTTATTTTTCATGTTTGATTTTCCTTCTGCTGCCCTCTTTAAAAGGAGAGGAAAAAAATACCCCCAAATTATTTTATCTACTTTATTCCAGCTTTAACAATTTTATACAGTGGAACTCCAGAGTATCTCAAGCTGCTCATATTTGAAATGAAAACCCTTGCAATTTGTAAACTGTCAAACTTAATACAACATCTTAGTGTTAATAGGATTTTATTGACTTCTACCATCAGCAGAGGAAGAGGTTGATAAAGTGCCACAAAGGAAATGAAGACACAATACTCATTTTACTTGCATCTCCAGAGCTCTGTAAATTTGATTGCTGAATTTATGGTAATCCAGCTCATTGGCCATTGCTCTTCTGGGGAAGTGAGGACACGAGAGGATTTCTGGAAATGAGAGTGACTTTACAGAGCTGCAAAACCAGACTTTGTGAGAGCAGATTAAAGTCCTGGTGTCCAGTTGCTGTGAGAGAACACAAGGCTGCACTGTATTATTTATTTCATATGTTTTTGCTGATATTCTGCCTGCTTTCCTTTTCTCTGCTCCCACAGGCAGCTTCATTTGCACAGCTATTTTTGAGTGTTGATGATAGAATTAATGCTGTAGAATGAACAAGACTAAGAATATTAAGAAAGTGAAGCAAAGTGACAATGTGAACCTTGTGACACTTGCAAATTAAGCTGCTTTTTCCCCCCCCTTCTGTGTTCAGTTAAGGCACAGCGAAATAGTCACAGGCTTTAAAATGTGGGGAGAGGTTGTAAGTTAAATAGGACACCACGGCCCTTGGAAATGAGGGGAAAAAAACAGTGAGGTGACAAGTACCAACCATAACACCAATCAGTTCTGTTCAGCAGAGACAAAAACGTGGTCCTTTGCCTTTTTAAAGAGGTGGTGTATTTGAAGTTACTGTTACAGCTCTTTGATGTTTAACTGTTCTGTAAATGTGGAATTGAAATAGCTTGGTTTTCTCGATAGTAAATTTTGCTTAGCTAAAAGTAATAGCAAATTTTACTATATTGTCATCTTTATTTAGTTTGTTTTCTCGAGTATTTAAATGTCAAAGATTTTTAAATTATAAAGCCAGAAATTTTTCAGGTTAGAGGAAATCTACTAATGAAATATCAGTATACACTGATGTGAGTCTGTACTCTACTGATAACAATAACATTTAATAGACAAAGGAAAGTATTTCTCTAGATATGAGAACAATTCATAATCCTGAGCATGTCTTTGGGATTTGTTTTGAGAGCTCTGATGGTACCTACAGGTGAGACATTGTCAGATCCAGCAAAGCCACGATGCTGCTGCTGCCGGCACTCAATGTGAGCTAGGGCTGGTGGCTGTTGTGGGTAGGGAGCAGTTAACTTCCCTGTTTGGCCGATTATAAAACTTCAGATTCTTCCATTTTCATTGTATGTGGTCTTTATATTTCCCAAACAGAACAAACTTAAACAATAAAATCTGAATTTTATGAGAGACACAAAAGTTTTTCCAAAACCTGCAAAGGACTGCTGGAATTTAAAGAACTGTGCTGGAAAAACATGCTGTGTTTACCAGGACATAGAGATTCTTGCTTGAAAGGCCAACATAAAATATTCACTTGTCTGTGTCCTCAGGCATTGCCAACTGCCTGGCACCCTGCAAGGTTAATCTCATGGCCAGGGGGTGCTCTAACTGTACAGAAAATATGCAGAGAAAATTCAGGGGTGTACATTGAAAAAATGTTTCTTGATTGGCAGCTGAGCATCTAAAATGGAAAGGAATGTGTTTTGTGCCTTGCATGTGACTTCTCTTTTCAACTGTCTGATTTTAACATAGGATTCTCTTGTGTTATTAATGGGAAGCTGTGTAAACACTGTGGTCTCTTAGGAAAGTTCAGCACTGGTGTTACAGAAATCTGTACAGCACAATCTCATTACTGGCTACATCTGATTTATTTTTTGTAGTTTTGAAATGCCTTCCATGGCTCATTCACAAGTTTCTCTCCTTTCATCTCAGAAAATCAGTCCACTTTAATCAGACAAAATCATGTATTTCATGAACAACAGGGTATTACTGAGCAGATGGGCTTTTATTCCTTTAATTCAGAAGAAAAAATGCCTAGTGAGTCGTGGTTCAAGATTTTCATATAACCTAGTCACAGTCTATTTTCACACATTTTATCCACCTGGAGTGTCCTTTTACTCTGGCTGCCCCTAGTTGCCCTTCTCTTTGCTGGAGCAGTTGATCCCTGGAAAAAACCAAAGCTTTCTACAATAATATCTATAATTAGGCTGTAATATTGCTATAATTATTCTGGGATATAATTTTGGGTTAAACTTCTTTCTATAAAGTTTTGGCTGCAACCTTAGTTTCAGCACTTCTCATTTTAAAATGAAGTAACAAACCGTAAAGGAAAGAGAACAATGCAGATCAAGCAAAAGGCATAAGTTGCTATTTCCATCCTTTATATGCAATAGCAAAAAGTGCATTTCTTGTTATCTCAGGAATAAACATGTCACCTCCAGGAAAGGGAAGAGTGAGGTGTAAGCCTGGGAAAATGAGGACAGTAAGCAAGTGATTAAAGGTTAAGCTCTGAAGTTACACAGACAGTTCTCCCCTGGAGCTGGTTTGACAGATTTTAGGTTGGCCAAGAGCTTTTCATCAAAAGAGTTGGTTCTTTCTCACTAAAAGAAAATGAGTTTTTGTTTCTCTCAGCTTCCTGGGGTTTGGTGGTTTGATGAGATCATCTGGCATGATCTGAAATAATCTGTATGATGGATTCTAATTACCAGCATCCCTGAGTTTTGTGATCACTTGAGTTTTAGTGAGAACTTCCTACATGATCAGGAATGCCTTTTCTATACTGTAATTCCTTTAAAGGATTTTCCCCCCCTGCAATGCAGTTCAAAAACAAATTCCCTGTTCTTTAACTCAGAAGCATTAAGAGAAGTGTGAAGAAAGGTTTCCAAGCTTCTTAAACCAAGAGCTGAATGTACAACCTTGATTTATAGATTTGAAATCTCTGAAAAAATATTTATTGTCCATACCTCTGGTTTATATGAAATTCCATTGGAATGCCTAGCTGTTTTTCTGGGGTTGTTTTTTGTTGTTTTTGTCTAATGCAGGAAATCCTGGTCAAGTCAAACTCTTGAAATTTGCTATTGAAAAGTGAGGGCCATGAACTCTGTGAAGCAATGATCTGTGTCAGGAAGGGGCTGCTGCAGTCCCTGTTGGATGAGTTTGGGTGAGTTCTATTATCATGGACATTTGTCTCCACCTAGAGAACATCTGAGAGGGAGGGCTGTGAGATTTTTGTGTCAGACACAAAGCCTACAGCGAGTATCTGCCAAGTTACTCAAGTGCACATGTATCCAGTGTCTCCCACTTATGTCACTTTTATAAAGAAAAGACAAGAAATTTAGTAATCCCCAAGTTATGTTACATTTGCTGTGGTGTTTCAATTTGTTTCATTTCTCTGAGCAAGACTTTGAAAACAGTGTGAATATATATGTGTGTATATATACATACATTGACCATTCTCCTTTTACATAAACAATATTTTGCTCAAAAATTGAAAAACGGAGTGAATCAGTGTTTGGAACACACAGCTTGAATCTGAAATAATCTGTGAGTGACAGGGTTTTTGTAAAGCATTCTGCAATATTTCCATCTGAAACCACTTGTCTGAGAGGAAGCATTTCTGTCTCTGTGTAATCAGTACCCAGAAAAGAGATTTATAAAGTGCTGCAGTGAGACTCAAATTGTCTGCTTGTCTCTCTACCCTGTTCAGATAGCTCTGTAGCCTCATCGTTAAATAACCAGCTTGGGAAATTTAATTATAAATAATAATTCCTATGTGAAATTAGGTAGTGATTCATAACGTGAAATTGGCCAGAGCAATTTACAGGGCACTGCTGAGCTCTGAGCCCTGAGACCTTCAGCAGGACCTGTGCCTTGGTCTCTGGGTTGTTTGGTTTCTGGCTGTTGGATGTAAAGCTGGTAGCAGTGGAATTCAAAACTTGCTGGAACCAGACTTTCCCTCCTTTTCTTGGAAACCTTTAACAAGTTCACAGCATTTGCTTCCTTCATTTCAAGCAGCAAAGCTGCTCAAGTGGTTAGAGGGAATCAGTTCAAGGTGAACTAATAAACACGTGAGAGCTTGTTTATGATACAGAACACATCCCAGCAAATTTGGTCTAGATATGTCAAGTAATCAGAAGAAAATACTCTTAAAGAAAAGGCATTTTTTCGTGTTTGGTGGTTTGGATTTTCCTCCCTCCCTTTCCCCTCTTTCATAAAACCAGAGTTCACCATTTGTGTGTAGCCCCAACTCATCATCATTCCCAGTCACCCCCAAAAAATACACTTGAGAAAGTTTTAAATAAGTAACCTTTTTCCCATTGCAGTTATTCTGGTGGAAGTTTAAAGCTGAACTTTGTACTAAAATGGTAGTTTTGTTGAATCAATAAGCTTCTATCCATTTTCATCTCTAGTTCTAGAGGAAGCTTGTTTGCACTGTTTGGTTTACTTTGAATGTTAAATATCAAATCAGCTTGACATACAAGGTAAAACTTGGGCAACACCTCCATGTTTCTCAAAATGAGTTTTAAATTGTTTTCTTTAAGCTGAGATTAAATATGCATTGGTTTAGGTTCATTGTTCTTTATCCCAGCTGGTTTTTTTTTCCTGCCTCAACTCTGAGAAAATGGATTAGAAAATTTACAAAACAAATGACAGAGTTTCAAAAAGACATGGTTTGCATCTTGGGTCTTGTTCCACAAAGCACAAGTTGTTTTTTACATATATAGACACCTATATAAACACATCACTTGATGACTGTGTTTGATTGGGAATCCTGATACAATAGTGCTCAATACTTTAATTGTTATTTTTCATAAGACTATTCCTTGCTTTGTAGGTTTGTTTTTCTGTGGCTTTTAGTGTCATTTTCACATAATACCATAAACTTCAGCATAACTTACAGGACACAATGTCTCCCAACAGTAATGCCTAGAAAAATGTTTATTGAGGATATAATCTTTCACAAGCATGGGAGGCATTTATTTTCTATTAATATAAGACATATCTAACAGTTCCTCTGTTACTCAGAAATTTTTAAATAAAAGACAGGAGTTTCATGATAATAGAGCAAACCTTGAGGTGTTTCCCCAGTTACAACTGTTTAGGTCCTTCCAGGTCATGCTCTCAGCCTGAAAAATCTTTCCCCAAAACCTTCAAGAGACTGAAATTCACTCCCTTATTTCCACTGAAGTGCCTGATTCCTGGGGAGGATGAGGCCTTACAAATATGATTTCCTAGCAAAAGATTCTAAGAGTGTAAAACCTGTAAGTGAAATAGAATTGAAAGCAAGCTTTGAATTGTAGGATGCCAAGCTGGAAGACAGTGATTAAGTTAGCTGAAGGCTGG
>VZUI01032726.1:0-32826 GCA_013401135.1 Cettia cetti
GGCTCCCCGCAGCCCCGGCTCCCCGCAGCCCCGCTCCTCTCGGGCTGCCCCGGCTCCCCGCAGCCCCGCTCCTCTCGGGCTGCCCCGGCTCCCCGCAGCCCCGCTCCTCTCGGGCAGCCCCGGGTCCCCGCAGCCCCGGCTCCCCGCAACCCTTCCCCCGGACAGCCCCGGGTCCCCGGAGCAGTGCCGCGAGGGGGAGCGGCGGAGCGAGGCTGCGGTGATGGGCGGGGGCCGCCGGCGCACCCGATAGCCCGAAATCCCCCGGCACCGCGATTCTGGGCAGAGAACGGAGGGTGGGAGCAGGCACCGGGCTCACCCCCCGGCACAGCCCTGCCCTGCCCTGCCGCAGCTGCCGTCGCAGGACGCCCTGGGAAGGGCCCCCATAGATGCCAGCCTGGCCTCGTCCAAGAAGCAGGCTCAGGCGTTGGGCACCTGGCAGTTCACACACCAACCAAGAGCTTCCCTTTTCTTTCAGGAGGAAGATTTCAGAGTATTATTTCTATAAAAGAAGGAGTGGTAGCTATGAGTGACCCCACTCAACACCACCTCATCAGCACAGCTCAATGTTTGTCCCCATTTTCCTACAAGGGATCCAGAACCCAGAGGTGTAGGTGGGATGTTCAGAAGAGCATGGAACCCTCCCAGTTCACCCTTCAGTCTGGTAGCCCTGAAGGCCCCCAGCATCACCACCCTCTGCTCCCCACTTCAAGTCATATCTCAAATCCTCCTCAGCCCAGCCTTAGCCCTGAACAAACATCCCTGCAGCTATTTTTAAAGACTTTTGGGAAGCTTTAGCTCCATGCACGATGTAGAAATGTTAAATACTTTGGCACGTTCTTCCCTCCAGGGTTCACGTTATTCCTCTTTGAGGCAATAAAACTGCTGTGGGAATCGCTGTGGAGCACAGCTCACCATGTGCAATGCTTTTTTTGTTGTTCTGCTGGTTTGGGGAGAGCTCTGAGGCAGGAGGTGACTAGGGGTGAAATCCTGGCTCCAGTGGAGGCCAGGAAGGGCTCCCTTGGCTTCTGTCAGTTCCTTGAGCACCTTGCAGGCACTGAGGGGAGTCCTTGGGGACTCAGGTGCAGCAGCAGCACCCATGAGATGGTGCCTGAGGTGAGGCAGAGCAGCCACTGCTCCTCTCTGACCTTGTCACTCATGGCTGCAGACCCCAGCTCCCTTCCAGAACGTACCTGAACTGCTGGAGAAGAGCAGGAAAGAGCCCAGTGCCCCTCGTGCAGCCCCTACAGGTGGCAGCTGAGCACCTCCAGGAGTGGTGTGCAGCTCTGAAGTGCATTTGGTATCAGCAACGAGTCACAGGAGTGCTCAGCTGGGGAAGAGCTGTCCCAGGCTTGACCCTGTTTGTTCCCATGCCAGTGCCACACTGCTCCCAGGGCCACATCCTCTGGCACTCCTGGAGGGCAGGAGCAGCTCGGTGAGGATGGCTCGCCTGGGGCCAGGAGTCTGGGGAGTGGGTGGGCTCAGGGTAACATCCAGCTCCCAGTGCCCTTCCCTGTCAGGGCTGCCACTGGCCCCCAACAGCCAGAGATGCTCATGGCCCCTTGCAGCCCCTCAGTTATTCAGGCAAAGCTGCAGCTGCTCCACAACTGAAACCCAAACACACGTGATTTTGAAGCAAAGAAGCCTGTGAGAATCAAAGGGTTTTCTGAGTCATCCCCCCTATTTCTTCCAGCTTTAAATGTTCAGGGATGCCATAGAGCTGGAAACATTTTTATTTTAAAAATACATGCTTTGGGATAATCAAAAGCACAAACACTAAATAAAGCTAAATTTAATTGCATTTTGGTTTACTGCTGGATCTGAAATAGCTGTTTTTCCAATAGCTATCTGGAATCACAACTTTATGGTCCCCAGGACAGAAGAGGTTTGGCAAAATGTCAAGCCCAAGCCACAGCTTTGCAGCTGGAGCTGCAGCCGCCCATGAACTCATGTGTGGCTGCAGCCCTGCAAGCACTGCAGGCTGGAGAGCCAGGATATGGTACCTGGCTGCTCTTGCAGGGGAATTCCTCTTTATCCTAGAGTTTTTTCCTAGTCCTCACCTCTTGCACTCAGCCTGCACGAAGCCTGACTTTGGTAAATCTAAAACCACAGAGATGAGCAGAGGAGCCAGAAAAGCTGACTTGTGTACACAGACAAATGGAGAAGGGAGGATCAACTTGGATGCTGCAGACTTGAGTTCTATAAAGCATTCACAGCAGAATTTACATGAGTTCATGCACATACTAAGAGAATTTCTTCTTTTTTCTTTTCTCTTCCCCTGGTTTATCTGGGAACACACTACACTTACTCAGTGTTAGAGAACCTCTCACATCATGTCCCTGAAAGGTTTGTGGGATTCAAACCATTTCCTTTGACTCCCCAATTCACTGAAATCCATCGGCCTCTGCTCCCATGGCCTCCAGCCCACACCAGCACTGGAGCCCCAGTCAGGCTCGTCCAGCTTCGGGAGCTAAATCCTGGAAAAAGCCTGAATTTCCTGGCATTAAGCCAGCACACATTTCCATCCCCACCATGACTGGCACCCCACATGAAACCCAAGCTCTGCAGACACATCCACAGCACGCTGGGATGCACCTCCTGCCCCGGGTGAGTCCTGGCATATAGCAGCAGGGCTCTGATCAAATCAACCAGCTTAAACCCATTTAGACTGGAGCAGGCTATGGATCCTGCTGATCCCATCATGCAGGCTCATCCTGTCATGCAGACAGTCCCACTCAGGCTGGGACAGAGCCTCACAGGGTGGATGTCTGTGGTGTCCGGAGGCAATTCCCCTGCTCCCACCTGCCCATGGCACACAGGCCACACTGCCCTGCACATCCCAGCCCAGCAAAGGTGACAGAGGCTCTCCCCGAGGAGCCAGGTCCTACAGGGCTCCCAAGGACACTGTTTGTCCTAAAGTGTTCCTTGCTTCATCCCATTATAGCCTCAAAGCCCATAAAACCAATGGAGCCTGCCCAGACCCTGGGAGTAACAAGTTGGGATAATAAAGTTGAAATATGTATCCATGTGATTTTTAACAAGGAGGCTTCAGGTTCAAGCTGTTGGGAGATGATACAATAATTTTACCACTTTGGGGGGGATTACTACATTTGTGAGTAACTTCAAGCTGTTCATTGCAGTGCCCTGAACTCTCACTCGCCATCAAGAAGGAATGAAAAGCAAAGCAGAGCCCCAGGGCACTGGGATCCACACCCACAGCAGTGACCTGCACACCCAAGTGACACATTGAGCATGACCTCCTGGGATCTGGGACATTAAACCTTTCCATAGTCAGAGGCAGGGATCACCCAGTTAATGCCAGGCACAGCACTGCCTGCCACCCCTGCACACACACTGATGCTTCTGTCCAGTAAAGTGAGGCACTTTTCTCTTTGAACAAAATATAAATAGCCAGATCTAGCTGAGATTTTGTTAGGTAAAGATGGAAGAGTATAGTCTGTTTTAATATATATTTATATGCAAATTCTACAGTTACCTGCATATTTATGTAAAGGGAAGTGAATCAAGTTTGGTGCTCATCACTACAACAAAACCTTAGCCAAGTGATATGAAAGAGGCTGCAGTCCTCAGGATAATTCAGTATATGTGTGTGAGTATCTAAGCAGGTATGTCTGGGAATGCCCACATAGGAGAGGGTGTTTCCACACAGCCCCCATTTCTCTCCCACAGGGTACCTGCAATGAAACCCCTGTGGGGCCAAATAATTAACCAGAGCAGTGAGCTTTCACTACAAAAATGAAGCCCAGCTACCTTCATACAAACTTTTCTGCTCCACTAATTACTTCCCATTTGCAGTAATGTGTTTACCTTCTCCTTCCTGAAGCTGGTAATTCATCCTCTTCTTTATTTAATTCCAGGGGTTGTTTTGGACCCAACTCACCAATTTGTCCAGATCATTTTGAATTCAGGCTCTCTGGCTCCTGCGATGCCAGGTGGGACAGAACTGTGATTATTCTTTCCTCTGGGCAGCAGATCCTGGTGTTGGGCTTGCCCAGCAGGTAACTGTCATTCATCTTCAATTCCTCTGTCTGTGTGAGGTGTTCCAATTCCAGAATATTTGCCCTCTAACAAAACAGACCCTCCTTCAAACAAAAGATTTTTTAAAATTATTTTTAACTCCTGCCAGCAAACACAGCACCCTTGGAGAAGTGGCCTCGAGCCCCTGACTCCTGCGTGTCCCCAGGTCCATCCCAGGGGTGCTGAGCCCACCCCCGTGTCCTGAGCTGGCACTGGGAACCTCTCCAGCCCAGGCAGAGCACTGTGACAGTGCCAGCTCACCGTGTGGCAGTGCCAGCTCACCGTGTGGCAGTGCCAGCTCACCGTGTGACAGCTCACTCAGTAACCACCAGGGAAAGGCTGCAAACAGAGCAGCACCTGCTCTGAGCAGGTATCAATCACAGCCTGGGCAAACTCCCTTTGCCTTCAAAGCATTCCTGCCTGGCAAACAATCCAACAGAACCCCCCCAATATCTGCAAAGCCAAACAAAAGCAGGTGATGCCCTCCCAGCCCAAAGCCGAGGCTAAGCCCCAGCTGCTCCTTTCTGAGGGCACACGTGGTGGCAGCCAGCAGGGGGGCCCAGGCCCGCCAGGGTGACTCTGCTCCTGCCTCTCCCCCTTCCCACATCGCTGCCGTTCTCACGGCTCTGCTGCCGGGCTGGGGGAACAGGACATTTTTACTTTGATTATTTTGTTTCCACTTTCACCCTTCTGCCCCGGCCTGAGGGACTGCTCCATGACTAAATTAATTTCCTCCTGAATGGATTCCCTGCCCAAAGCAGCCCTTCCCAAAGCTTTCCAGTGGCAGCTCAGCCCAGCACCATCCTGGCTGCCAGTATCAGACCCCCGGGAGCTCCTGCCCTACTCCCAATTCTCCAGGGAGCCACAGTGATCAGGAATCTGCCTCAGATCCACTCTGGGAATTGCTGCAGAGAAGCTGGACCCACAGCAGGGTGGGATGGAGGGTCCCCAGGACCCCATCCTGGGAAGCAGGGTGAGACAGAGGGTCCCTGGGACTCACAGCCCTGCACTGGCAGACATCAGTCACAATCAGGCCAGTGAAAAGTGTCAGAAGGATGCTGTAACTTTATGATTACTCACCCAAAGAACACAATGGTGGGGTTTTCCCTTTCCCTGGGGCCACAGGCCATGCTCAGCCCCACAGGACCCTGTGCCTCACCACTGTCAGTGCTGCCTCTGCTCCTCTGGCCCCCAGCCTGGCTGCCCACAAGCCCCTGACTGCTCCCACTTGCCCCTTGACTCAGTGACGGAGGAGCAGAGCTGCCCAGGGGAGCAGGGGACAGGACAGCGTGGGGAGAACACTGTGTTTCCTTCTCTGTTGTTTTTTCCCTTATGTTATGCAGTTCCTGTGAATCTTGGGTTGGTGAGATGTGCAGCAAGCATCATTTACAGCACCCAGGGGAGCAGCAGCCACCCCTGGCAAAGGCTGGACCTGGCAGCACCCTGGCACTCGCCTGGGGCTGGAGCTGGCCCTGGGTCTGGCAGAGAGACTGGACCCTGCCCAGGCACCGTCAGGGTAGGAATGAGGCATCAGAGCATCAAACCCACGTTTTTTTCCTAAGCCTCCCCATTGCTCAGTGTCTCTGCTCCGTGCAGCCTCCCCCTGCACCTTGGCCACCGTGTCTGGGCCTGCTCACGTCTGTCAGCTCCAGAAATGGCATTGCCCTCCTCTGGCACCAACCCACAGCCTGTACCAAAGGAGGGAGAAAGCTCCATCTCAGACAAAGGTCACCAGTTTGGACTTAAAATGGTGGTGACAACAATAAGTGATATAAAAAAAAATTAATCTTGACAGGTTGTCAGCAAACCAGTCTAATTCATGCCCATATTTAATGTGTCAGCTGCTCTCTCCCTTCTCCTGCCCCATGGAATTGCCTCAGTTCCTGTGGCAGTGTGGCTCTTCAGCTCATGTCAGTACCTGCAGCCACAACAGCCATGGTACCCCCACACCAGCAGCTGCTTTGCAAGTGCCTGGAGAAAGCCCTTTATGATATTAATGTACAATACTACCATTCAACTGCAACCAATTCCAGTGCCTGATGTGAGCTGCTGTGACAAAAAGGCAGCCCTAAAGCAGACATCAATAATTACTGCCTTTCAAAAGGTTTGGTTTAGTAAAAAAGAATCAAACCAACACAACCAGATTCCTGCTTTGCCTCTGCGTCTCTCCACCTCGTGCACTTACGATAGTTTATATCTGCCACAATTCAGCCTGTTCCAAACACAAATACTCCTGGGAACCATGGCTTGAGGAGGATTATTTCTGAATCCCAGCTACAGTCTGAAGGCAAGACATAACAACCCTCAATCTTACTCAGATTTTGTGCCTTCTTTGCCAAGCTCCCACTGACAGGCTCTGACCAAAACTTCAGGGCTCAGCAAAAGCACCTGAATTATTTTTCACATTTTGCTTACAAGCTTTATTTTTCAAAGCCTTCCCTAATGCTCAGGTTTCTTGCATTTGCTTCATTTTCTTTCGCTGCTTTATTACATCACAAAATTCCACCACCTCCTAAGAAAGATCAGACTTTTTAATGTAGCTACTGCTTGAAAGCTAGAATACTGCATGTCCAACAACTTTCTGACTTTCCAGTTTCAGGACTTCAGACTGAAATAACGACACATAATACTGAGTAACTTTACACAGACATACATAGAAAAGCCTGTTAGTGTAGGACAGAACCTCCTTGCATTCCTCAGTCCCTCCCTCCCCTGGCTGTGCCAGGGAACCGGGGCACCAGTACCTGCCCACCCCCAAACAGAACAGTCCTGCAGCTGCTTCCACGAGGGCAGGAGAGGCTTCCAGAGGGTGCAAGCAGGAGCAGTGGCAGCACACAGACCCCGGTGCTGCAAGGGAACTCAGAAACAGGAGCCAGGCCAGGCTCCCGCAGGGCTCTGGCACTCTGTGCCCAGCCCCAACCATCCGTGGCCCACAGGGCTGTGGGCAAAGCCCCAGCCTGGTCATTAAGGCAGCTGGAATGGCAGTGATGTGGAAATGCAGCATTTTACTCAGTACCCAGATCCTGTGAGCAAGGACAAGGCAGGAGGTGTTTCCCAGCCCGGGCATTCCCGCAGCGCTAGCTCCTCTTCCGCTTGCCCTGCGGCGCCACTCCAGCGCTCTCGGGGAGTCGCGGCCGCCGCAGCTTCCTCCTGCTCCCCGCCAGGGCCGCCGAGCTGCTGCTGGGGAAACAGAAAACAAGGGTGATGGGGGTTGGCAAGGGCCCTACACACAGCCCAGCTGCTGCTGCTGCTGCTGCACAGAGGCACTGGGAGCAGCACACAGATGCTGCACACGTACGTGTTACAGGTGATGGGGAATCATGGCATGGTTTGGAAGGGACCTTAAAAGATCATCTCATTCCACCCCTGCCATGGGCAGGGACGCCTTCCACTATCCCAGGTTGCTCCAAATCCTGTCCAACCTGGCCTTGAACACTTCCAAGGACAGGGAGAGAAATATTTCTCTGTCTTCTCATTTGAAGGAGGTGACAGCACCATGAATCATCCCACAGCTCCTGAGCCTGCAGAACAGGGTCATCACAATGCCTCTCCTTCTGCCCCCAGAAACCAGTTTAGAACCCAAGGAACAGCAGCAACCCCCCAGGTTCCTTTTCCATAACTGAGGACAGCCCTGGCACTGACAAAACCATAAGGATGTTCTATCAGAAAAGGCAGTTTGGGGCACAGCTGCCTGGAAGCAGGACAAGAGGCTGTTCAGTGTTACCCTCAAGGAGTGCTTGGGGCCTGCAGCCTTGCCAGGCACCCTCCTCGTTTATGGACAAAGTATTTTCCACAGAAAACTCAACAACTGTTTTATTTTTAGTCACAGTAATTTTAAAGAAAAAATTCTTAAACTAGCAGTATGTAAATGAAGCAGCTGATTTCCATCATTCAGCCTCGGAGCTTAAAATTCCACATAGTGTTGACATGAAAGATGCCGCTAATCTGTCAACAGCTTTTGCTAATTAAACATTCCCTTTAAGTGCACTCTGTTTTATACCATCTGCTAGGCTGAATCCATCCTGCAGGGACTATTCATTTGTCTTCAACTGGGAATTTACAACTGAAAAAACAATGGAAAACTCCAAGATGCTCAAGTCCACATCTGCTGACTACCACCAGATACACTCTGGAGATACTGACAGGAACAAGTTGTGTTCCAGAGCTGCACCACGATGGAAATGGGTGTCCTGCACCCCTGGGACCCTCAGCCATGCCCAGGGAGATCCCTGTGACTCCAGCAGTGAGCTCCAGCTGGGACTTTGGTGGTGGGACTGAACACACATTCCCAGAGCACCGAGGGACCTCACAGCCTCAGCCCTCTCCAGCTCTCCCCAGTCCCTTCACTCAGGTTTTCATATGGGAAAACAGAAACATGACTCAGAGACTTGCAGACATCGAGATTTTAACAAACAGCAAGTGCTCTTCTAATTTCAAACAGAAGTAAATCAAACCAGGTGCTGAATTCCAGCATGTTCAACTTGTCAGCCTCACCTACAGCTCTGTCAACAATGGAATTCTCAAATGTAATAGAAGATCAGATATAATTTTCCACAGAACAGCAGCTTCCTCTTTCTTCTTAATTAAAATATATACTTATATATCCCTTAGAATAAAGCTATTCAATGGTGCATCTGTGGATTCTTGGAGGACCCAGGTATCATTTTCCAAGGATCCACATTCACTGACCAAACTGCGCTTCCCAGAACTGTGGGGATTCTCCAAGAATCTGACTTTCCCGAGGCAATTGCTTCTCCAGGATCCCACCAACTGCAAACTACAGACCTAAGCCCATCCCAAGGACCAGCTCTTGGACATTCTACTCACCTCTCAGAGGATGCTGAACATGTCTCAGACCCTTCCCCATCTGCCAGAATGTCCGAATTGGTGCTGAAGGGGAAAATAAAAGGGATGGAAATTATTTCAGCAACACCTTCAGCAATGCAGGGCTCAACTAGGCAGTGGCAGCAGAACCCCTGGATGAGACCAACCCCTCCAGCAGCAACAGCAACAAGAAATAACACCAACCTACAGCAGAGCCCAGAAACTTCTGTCTCACTTCATTTTTACTTATCCCTGGGGTCTCATTATCATCATTTAACACATAAGCCAATTCTACGTTTATGTCTGTTAGGTGGTAACTACACTACCTCTGTGTTCCCAGGCACCAGAAAGTTTCTCTAGAGGGGATCTGCAAGATGTTTTGGGGGGTAAAGTGTACCTTCTTTTTTTAAAGTCTATCTTAAATAAATCAGTGTGACATAACATTTCTGTAAGACATCAGGATTTTTCTTCACCCTTTGCCATTTTGTCTCCCTGTGAAGTGAGAGTCCTCAGCTGTTACTGTGGAGATAACTACAGAACCAACAGGAATCTGGCTGGACAAACAATATCAGGTTAGAGTAACCTTCAACACATGCACATTCAGTCATACAGATAAAAAGGAAAAAGATACCAAAAATGGACGGGGAAACTTTTGAAAGTCAACACTGTTTTTATTCTCAGAATTAGAAGTCTATCAAAAGCTCATTTTCGGTGCACAAGTGGATGCCCAGGGAATGAGTTATCATCATGTTTCCAAACCTCACTCTGATGTTCCAGCTGCATTTTAAAAAAGAACTGGGGAGGACACAGGGCTATTTGTGTGCTTTTAGTCCCCTAAAATAGAAAAAGAACAGGTTTGAGGCCTGAACATGATGTACTTCCCTGCCTTGAAAACTGCAGCATTTATCACCCGCCGCGTTTGTCACCGCAAAACAATAAAACCGAAAAAATCTGGCCAATGCTCAAACCAGTAACGCACGGTCAGAATTCTCATGTGGAATCCATGGTCTAGGCCTACCAAACTTCTTTAAAACCAAGTACAAAACGTCCTGGAGCGAGTTCCACCTTTGGCCTACACATGGAGCTGTGAATGGGCCCTTGAGGCCACAGCCATCGGTCCCCGGAGAGCCCAATTAACTCCTACGCCCTAATTGCAGTGAGAGACTGAGGAGCTGCAGTAGCTGTACAAAGCAGGCTCTGAACTTCCAGCTGGAGCTAAAAGCCCTGTGCTTCAGGATCTCTTCCAGCATCCCACTGCTGCATGCCAGCCACTCGCTGAGGCAGCTCCCTGCATCCCGGCTCTCCCAGACATGGATTTCAGTTACAAAGCCTGAGCAGGGCTGGATTTGGAGCTGATGTAATTATACACCTTTCTGACACATGACAGGAGACAGAAGTATTTGAAAATTTTAAAAAAATTCCTTAAATATGCCACAGTTGAAAAACAATTATCAAAAAAACACTGTAAACTAAACGGAAGCAACTTTGACCACCAACTGAATTTGCATTTTAAATTAGCTTTTTCTTTTTCTTAGTATCAAATGATTAGCCCTCAAACTGAAGATTATTAATTAAATAAGGTAAATAGCTGCCTCATTATGAAGAGGTTTTTTCTATAAATTTTATCCCACAGAGGCCAGAGATCACAGAATTCAGAATTTTTGTTTTGTTCATTTCTCCAATGTTTTCTGCCTTTTCAATGCCCCAGAGGTATTTACCTACATTGCATCCAGGCACAGCAAAACACCCCTTCAGACTTCATTCCAACTCCAAACTCAAGACAAATTCCCACAACAGGTTTCCTGTCATTTTCTTAACCAAAGGCCACTAACCTCTCCCACAATTTCACAGATCATTTCCAGATGAGTCAATTTTTACAGCAAAACGATTAAAGTTCTTCACCTGAACTGCTCAAGATGCAGCCAGCATCCTGTGGCAGGGTGATCTGCACTTATTCACGCCTCCACATTGGGAAAAATGCAGCTCCAGTGACTCAGGCAATTCCCCAACTCTATATTCCTGCAGGATTGCTTTCCCTGATCCCTTACAGACAGTCAACCAAGAGTCAGCTCTTCCTTTCTTGACCATCAGTTGGGTTTGACTTCCACCAGCCCCCACTTTCTCATTTAAGATATACACACCACCCTAAATAGAATGAAAAAAGCTGATGTAAGTGTGAATGACATGTCTTGTTCTAAAACTGAGAGGAGCAAATGGCTCTTTGAATTGGTTTATTTTCAGGCAGATTAAGTTCCTCCTCGGCCTCCCAGCACCCAGCATCCTCCCATCCATCCATCCATCCTGCTGTGTGTTGTGCCCCAGGCTCTGGGCACGTTTTCCCTCAGGGCTGGCACAAACAGTGAGCTCCAGCCCATCTGGAGGTGAATGCCCAGCCCAGGAGTGAGGGAAAGCAGCTCTCTCCCTCTTGCAATCTTGCCTGCACTTTGTCCTGTAACAAACAGGATGAGCTCGCTGCTGGAGCAGCCCAGACACCCTGTCATGTCCAGGATGAGTTGTGCAACACAACATCTTCCCGGGCCTTCCAGAACCTCCTCTTCAGACCACGTGCCCATGGCTTCATCCTCCATCCTGTCTCTGGAGAGGTCTGGCAGCCTTGGCTTTGCCCAGGCCCCCATGGAGGGCTCTTGTCTGTACCAAACCCTACACAGGTGCCACCATCTTGCTGTTTTCCTTGACTCTTCCCAGGCTTCCTTAGTTCTCCACGGCCCCCTCTGCAGCCCAAGAACACACCTTTGAGGCTGTGCCTTGGGAAAAGGGAAAGATCTGCTGCATCTCCCTGAATTGCTTCCCTCAGGAGTCTGGCAGCAGTGGCACGTGGTGGCTGAAGCACCAAGAGCACTCCCTACCTGTTGTCAGGCCTCAGAGATGTCCACACCCCACGGCTCCTGACCAGGGACTGATGTCCTGGACACAGGCTGTTTGTAAGAGCTTCTATCATGCACACCTGAGGCCACCAGCTGGCTCTGACACTGGCCCCAGGACTCTCACCACCATGCCTCACAGCTCCTGCCATTTGTTGCAGCTCATAGTTTTGGGAAGAAAAGTATGAATCAACAGCATAGCAGAAAAATATCATCATCCTTTCACAATGAACCCATATTTGAGGCCAAAATTCACAGATCAAACACTCCTAACACTGTGACATACATAATCTCTGAGCCAAAGCAGTGCAAGATTTATTAAGTAAAGAAGTCCTGAAGAACTAAAAAAGGCAATTATTGCACTGATCAACACATTTTCATACAATTCTCTCATCTGACAGCGATGGCCAGGGCGCAGGACAACACTGCCTTCAAACTCAGCCTGGGGCAGCTGCCCAGGAAGAGCTCACACAGCATTTCCAAGCACTCCAGCCTGCCAGCTTTGCCAAACCATGTCACCCATTTCACAGGGTTGCTGCCATCCAGGGCACTCCTATTTCTACCTCTTCTTCTGCTGATGAACTAAAGCCCATATTATGTAAAGCACATAAATCCAAGGATAAGAGAACTGCTAAATCCAGATCCTGGATCCTGATCAATGGCTCCTAAACTCACTGCCAAGAAGCCCCATAAATTGCAAATGAGGCCCCTTCTTGGGCATGAACCCCTCCTGGCAGACACTGCAGTCCCTCTGGGTACTCCAACTGCACAGGGATTTATACAGGCTGTGGATACATCACTCTCCACCAGCATTTCAAAATTCTGACTGTTTCATCATCTCTGACAAGACCAGTGTTGGGTTTTGTCTGCTGTTCAAGTCTCAGTCTAGTCAACAGGAACCAACACCTGTGTTGAACGTAGTTTTAAGAAAAAATAATTTGCTTTAAAAACTACGTATGATCCCCATTATATAAAATACTTATAATGGAATATTTCCTTTACATAGCTCATTAACTGGCTTATCATTGTTCCTCCTAATTTCTTTCCTAATTTTCCAATTGTTTAAGTAGTTGCATAAAATTTGGCTTCAGTCCCAGAAAGTCAAAGAATACCACAGGACTATTCATATGGAGCACTGCAGTCCTGTGGAAGCCTTGAGCAACTGTGACTTCAGAGCTTTGAAAAATTACCCTTTCAAAGCCATGGCTGTGTTCTGGTGCTTATCTGTAACACACAGTTTGCTCTCTTGGTGGGATCATCAATCTCTCCAGAGCACAAGCATGTTTGGGGCCTGCTACAAGCTCCACGCCTGGCCTGGCTCTGTTTTCCAGCAGGAGTAGAATTCTCATTTTCTCAGTGTTAGCATCGACTTTGAATAATATCAGTTCATCAGTGATTAGTGTACAATGGATGAACTTCTAATCTTCACCAACTATTCCCTTAGTGACATGAGGCTGAAAAGGGACAAATCTTATGAAGAAGAAAATAGAAGAATCACTGATTTATTTGCACTATCTTTTTGCAGAACAAACATTTCAACTCTGACTTGCAGATTGTTCTGTTATATTCTATATGCTACTCAACATCCTCTTTTTGTTTTAATTCATCAGAACAACATCCCTCCATTTAGAAGTGCCCTCTTCACAGGAACACAGCATGACGATTTGGAATTCCAAATATATTTCCAGTTTTGATATTTCAATGTGAAAAACATTTACTCTTGGCAAAGGATACCCTCTCGTTATCAAAAAAACACAAGCCTCAGAAATCCATTACTTGATACAATACCACAATACTACTAAAACCATCAACATCTAAATCTTCTTGTTTGATTTGTGCTAGACTTATTTCACTACAATTAACAAAACACCAGCCCCATGGTAACCACACAGTGATAAAATACGTCCTTCTTGCATGCAGTTAATGACTACACCTGCTTGTTACAGCCCCTGCCAGTGCTGCCCTAATCCAGGGCCCTTCTGGACACAGAGCCCTGTAGGAGCAGTGTGCTGGAGGAAGAGGAGGAAGAGCTGCAGTCCTGATAGAACTGCACTACCTCAGCATTTGGAAAGGGGGAGATCCCCTGCAACCTTTCTTTATTTCCCACAAAGCACAGGAAGTGCTGCCTGGTGATGGTGGAAGGTCCCCCTTGTCTGAGCACAAAACACTAGCGTTACAAACTATGAAGTGAATTCTACAGGAATTTTTGCTCCATCCCTCCAGCTACTGAACACCAGGAACAGGGTGCAGAAGGAATCTGTGAGCACAGCTCTGCACCCTCCCGTGCTGCTGGGTGCCTGCACTGCCCCATGCTGCTGCCACAGCTGTTCCATTTAGCTCTCATGCAGCTCAAACCAGGCACTGAGCCCCTCACTAACCTGCTGCTTGAGCCAGATGACAGCGAGAGTTCAGGAGAGGATGATCTCTGCCATTCCTTCAGGCAATGAGATTCATTTCTTTGGCCATCAGGAATTCCTGATTGGAGTGCTTGGGCTTTTCCAGGGACAACAGCTGTGTGATGCTCTTCCCCAGGTTCTACCAAGAGGAAAGACAGATTAGAAAAAATGTTAAGGTTAATGCAAATGCAAAATACTATTGTTTAGGATTCTGCAGCCTAGAGATATATTTTTAAGAAAAAAATTAAGTTATAAACATTTAAACATGAACATCTCATTCCCACATACTTGTTTTCCAAAACTTTGACAGTTTCAAAGGTTGAATTCCTTTTAGTGTATATTTAAAAAAAAGAAAACCAACAACTCCCCAAGAGCCAGAAATGTTTCACTGTTGAGTTTCAAACACAAGGAGGGAAATAAAGGGTGAGGATGTGTTACACATTTCACAAGACAGAGCTTTATTTCAGAAATTAGCAAGCATTTAATGAGCACTGTTGGCTGCTTGTGCTACCTATTCCCTTCAGCCCCTGCACCAGACAGCTTCAGCTTTAAGTTTTATAGATCAAGTTAACAGGCTTATTTTCAGTTGTGATTTACTTCCTTATGCAGCTAAGACAAGGTCAATGCACTGACACTTCCATTTCAACAGGAAAAATAATTTCTAGACAGCACAACAGACAAAAATTGAAAACCATTCTGCTGGTTTTGCGTTAAGTGTTTTGTTCAATGAAAAGATGAACAAACAAAAAAGATGTCTCTGAAAAGACACCTTCTGCTCCTCCAAAGAGAAAACAGATACAGGTTAAAAATCCTGGTATGAAAAGATAGACTGCCCTTATGCCATACCCACAAATATTTGCAAGTGAGTTACTTAACCAAGAAATTGCTCAGGACACTAAGCCCTCCCCAGACCCATCTCACTGATAACTGATGCTGACAGACACAGACAAGTCCTGGCTCCATCTCAGGGCCCAAGCCATGTTCCTGCTCAAACCACTCCGACTTTTCTGCCCCTCTAGCAATGGTTTGGACAGAAATGGCCAAGCAGAACTTTAATTAGAATGTGGAGGGGCTTCACAGTCTTTGGATTCAGCTCAGCTTGCCCTTTCTCTCCCGCTAACAGGCATAATTAAATATCTGGGACATATTTTTGTCTGCTGAAAACAACCATCAGATCCCAGTCCAACTAATGAAACACAACTCTGAAATTAGCAGGGCAAAAATAGCAAAGGCCTGTGCAATAATGCAGCCCAGCACAGTTAATATTTATCAAATCAAATTATTTAGCACCAATATATATCAAATCCTTATGGTGCTTGCCCTTAGGCAAGCATAGCCCCATGTTTAAAAGTTATAAAGACTGGGAAAGATATTTTAAGCTTAAAGATGAAAAGCAAGATGATGTAAATCAGGAACCAATGATTAAAATGCCACCAGAATCAGAGTGAGGATAAATTACATCAACCAATAGTACAGGAGAGGGCAATGGGAGAGATGGAGGGGGAAATTAAAATAAATGAACAAACCAACAAAACCCCAACCAAACCAAAGATCTGTTTCACTTCTGTACAATTCCACCACTTCCATGAGAACCCAAAGGAAGTGGGTAAGGAATGCAGACAAAGCCTTGGCTCTACCAGCTGTTACCATCAGGCCATTACTGGCTTCTTCCTTTGCCATGCTGTAATTCCCAGTTTAATTAAAAGACAATTGCTGTTAACAAGGAACCCTGAGGAAACAGGCTTTAGCATCTGTTCCTTCCCTGTGAATCACCTTTTTGCTTTTTCAGTTGTTTACAAACAGTCATCCAAGTGCAGGTGTTTTGCATAAAACTCAAAACTGAAATTCCAAGGATTATTGGCAGCTCATGGAACAAAGCCAGAGCCAAACGAGGTGCTGCTACATTCTGAACATGGTGCAGGATGATGCATCTGCTCCAAGTTATTTTCTATCTGATCACTGTTGTGGAAAAACTCTATGGTTTTACTTCAGCTCTTCTCAGAGTCTGCAGGGCAGCACACACAGAACAGCTCACATAGGAGACAGAAACCCCAAAATCCACAGCAGCCCATCCCTCCCTCCTAGAGCTGGAAATCAAGGCTGTGACCCCACTATCCAGTAACACATTGTCTCTGCTTCTGCTGTAGAAGAGGAACATCTTAAAATCTTTTATTCTTGAGATTCTTTAACTTTTACCCTTCACACAGTATGGATTATGCACCGCTTCAAGGTCGGCAGGAAACAATAAGGATAAAACTCATACTATTATATTGTTTCCTTAATTTCTTTTTATTCTTCAGAGCTCTGCTGGAAGAGCCAGCTGTGGAGAGATCCACAAATTAAGTGAGCTCAGGAGCACAGGGATTTGTGAGAGCTGGGGCAAGCTACACTGCCATGTTTTCCCAAGTGTACAGACAACAGCACATCCCATTTTGGCCAGTGGGATTCTCGCCAAAACTCAGTCTCTTAAATAGATTAGAAACCCACAAGTTCTTTTAGGCTGAGGAATGCTCTTCTAAATCCCACATTCAAGGGTAGATGTTCCCTGCCAAAGCAGCCAGGAAGCAGAAGCCAAAGGAGACCAGAGCATCCTGCAGGCAGCACGCCTGGGGCACACCCGGGGGAGGTTCGGTGCCGTGGGGAGGGAGGAGAAGGAACAGGCTGCAGGCTGCTCCTTCCTCCCAGCCACTGAGCAACTGCAGCCATGCATTCCCACTGTGCCCCAGGATATAAACACAAAACACAGCCACCTCCTGCATGAACAGCCCAAAACAAGCCCAAGGATTTTATTGCTTCAGTCTCAGGACAAATAATTCCTGAATCTACTCCCCACAAACACTTCTGCAGTTCCCATTTGCCAACCCCCTCTCAGTAAGGACACTGGAAGGCAGCACCCACCTTCACCCTCCTTCCAGAGTGGCCATGTGGCCACCCTCAGCACCTCCAGCAAGCCTGAACCAGAACCTGACACCCCTGTTCAACCAGCTGGAATGAGCCCCAGATAAAGCACATCCACACACAGAAGTCAAACTAATGGAATTATTACGGGTCATGTTTATGTTCCACACTAAAATCAACAGTAGTAAATCATTTTAGGGTCTGTTTGATCTTTATGCTGGTTGGGGTTTCTTTTCCCCTTAAAGGTTCTAGAAGAACAACACAGATGAAAAACCATTTCTTTGGGAACCCCACACTTCTTAGTGTAGTCCAAGAGGGGACCATACTAAATGTCACTGACCTGTGGCTGCTGGCAGGTCTTTGACAGAAACTTCGTCTTTTTGAGCACTTTCTGCTTTCCTCTCACCTATTTTCTTCCACCGTTTATTTACTTGATCGATCAAGAACTTGAATTCACTTTTGTGTTTTTTTCCTGAAAGGTAACAGAGCATCACTGACCTCCCCCACAGGACTAAGGTAAGGCACAAGCACTGAAAGGATGTGAACAGAAATAGACACAAAAACCTGAATTAATAGCATTTTTGTTACAGCAAATGAAAACCAACCCAGCAGTGTGATTATGTTCCACATTCTATTAATGATCCAAATCTGTGTCTGTGCTTTTTTAGAGCTACCCACAGTCCAGAGCAAGGGCACAGATGAGCACTTGATGCTCTGTGTCATTACAGTGCTGGGATTCAGATCCTTGCAGTAAGTTAATAATGCACACACTCTCTGCACTTTCAATCACTTGTACGTTTCAAGCACTCCTGCTGCTCAGCCAAAGCAATGGAATTGTTTAACCTTGGTACTTCCAGTGCTTTACTCAGCGCCCAGAGAACACCCGGTGTCCTCAGCAGGATGCTGTGGATCACCTAAGCCTGGCCAGGCAGGGAGGAAACCCCTGACAGGAGGGGCAGGGCTCTGCTCCCAGGAACAGGATGAGAGGAAACAGCCTCAAACTGTGCCAGGGGAGGCTCAGGCTGGACATCAGCAAGAATTTCTTCTCAGAAAGGACTGACAGGCATTGTGTCACCTCCCTGAGGAGCCCATTCCAATGCCTGACCACCCCTTCAGTGAAGAAATTCTATGATAAAACAACACCAAGTTCTGCCCCACAGAAGGAAACAGATTTGACACCAACTCCCTTTCCCTGAGTAGCTGAAAACACCACATAAGGCCAAAAATTCTGTTAATAAAAAGCAAGTTCTGCCCCAGATGTCGTGTCTGAGTCGCAGCACTCTCATTACAGAATTCCTTTGGTGCTTCAGTTTTTCCAGCATTACTATCTTTTGTTGTTCTGGCTCATGGCAGAACTACAAAGCTTTTTGAAAAGAAATGTCCTGGCACACAAGCACTGTTCAGCTGTGCTGTAAATCACTGTGGTGCTGAAACGACACCCCAAGCACATCCCACCAAACTGCAGCAACATAAAGCAGCCCCAGACAGAACCACAAATACCTAAAACACAAGGAAAAGCAGCAGACCTCCAAAGAACGTGGCAAATTAAAAGATTTATAACCAGAAAAGGCAACCAAATCTTTTTTTTTTTCCACAGATGTATTTCTTTTCCTGTATATTTTTAACTCTTTAGAGGCCATGAAAAAAGCAGAGTGGGTTGAGGGTGTCCCCGAGTCCTGCAGAGCAGAAGGAAATGACAGTGGCAGTAATTGCCAGGCAGAGCTCCCAGCCAGCTTCCATCCTCAGGTTCATCAAGCCAAAGTATTAATTGCTATTTCATTAACAGAAAAAAAAAAAAAAAAAAAAAAAAAAAAAAAAAAAAAAAAAAAAAAAAAAAGCGCCAACAGTGCAATGGGCAAATTGCCAAGAGCCTGGCAAAGTGCAAAGAAGCAGAAAAAAAGCATTTTCTCCCAAACAGTTTGTTCAGTCTTTCCCCAAGGGTGTTCACAGCCCCAGTGTGTTTTTTCATATGGAAAAACAGAACAAAAGTGCATTTCATTCATTCAAGTGGGAATTAGGGTCTGGGGTGCAAATATTGTAAAATAAAAGGGAAAAATTGCTTCATTGTGTAATAAAGCTTTTTAAAGTCCATCTGTTTTACAGTGAAATAATGGCATTTGATAAGAGTTCTTTCATCTCAAACTCTTCTTGAATTTTAACATACAGTTCTTTTTTCATGCTTATGATTTCTTCCTTATTATTTAATGAGAAATAATTACCTGACACCAGTTACCATTTGTCTCTTTGGTCAGTATTTTTTATTAATTTTAAAACCCTATCTTCCCATTAAAATATTTTCTATCTTCCCCTTTTTCCTATTTTTCTTAGCTTTTCAATTTTCAGTTATTCTGCTTGAGACTATCAAGACCTTCAAGAGATTAGTTTTGTACCCATGCCCTTTTAGCAATCTAAACTCAATCAAACACCTGTCTTCGAAAAATTAAGACAGTATTTAATATATTGTTGCTCTATACGTGTACAAGAGGCCAAGAAAATAAAACCAGGAACAGGAAAGGCTTTCAGATCAGTTCTGCTGCAGAGGCTCCCAGTGACACCACACAGCTACACAGCTGCACATCCCACACCCTGCTCTGCTGTTTTCATGTCAGCAAGCATGGCAGGACACTAAGAAAGAACAAAGTGCATAAATAGAGATTCCTTTGGAGGCAATCAGTGTGTGTATTTTAGCCCAAAGGAAAAGAAAGCAAATTTAAAGTAAAAAGAGGTGAAATTTGCATGCTACTTACGATATTCAGTGTGGATCTCATCAATTTCCTCCTCTGTCTGGTCCTTTGTAAAGGTCAAGCTCTACAGAAATCACACAAATGTTTTTAACATAAATAAAAAGATGATAAAGCTGCAGACTTTGAAATTAGAGATCTAAAACTGGAAGAAGCAACTGCTGTTTTTCCCCCTCCCTATCACATTAATCCACAGTCACAGAACACATCCACAGTGTCCTGCTCTGCTTCCACCGAGTCACCAGGACTAAGCCAGCCCATGTAACACCCAGCACATGTGGGCCATAAAATATTTCCTAACACTGTGCAACAAACAGGCTTCAAAAGTCACCAAAGTATCAAATGTCATGGGAAAAGGACAGGAGCTATTGCCCATACAGAAGCATGGAATTTGCTGGCTAAATCCTAGAGAATTCTAGGAAGCAAAAAATTCCCCACACTGCCATGAAGGGTCAAAATCTTCCAGTATGGCCAAGGAGAACATTAGTCAGGAGTTTTTACTGCAGTCAAAAATTGCTCCTACTGAAAGGGTTTGGGCATAAAGCTCAGCAGCACACCCAGGACTGCCCAGGACAGATGTGTGGTGTGAGAAAATCAGGTTCATTACAGGATGCTAAATGGCAGTTCTAATATGCAACCTGGGAATTCCCACAATAAAGCAACAGACACTCAGTGCCCACTCTGCAGTTTCTGCTGGCCACCCCTCCGTGAGAACCAAGATCAGCCACTCACATTTTCACCAGGCTTATTACACTCCAGCTGAACCCGAATCTTCTCATTCTTCTCCAGCTCTTTAACAACTTCTGCAACTGTTTGGAAATACAAAGAAGGGATCACTGAAACAGGAGCTGGGTAATAAAAAGCTGTAACAGCACAGACTGAAACTATCCTGGATTTAAGACATAAACAGCATTTGCCCTCCGAGAGGGAAAGCTCAGGCTCCAATCCCAAGCAAACGTGCTGTCTTTCCAAATCCTCCCAAACCTCCCTCCTGCACACAACACTGCTTGTGGCACACAGGCCAGCCTTCAGAGAGACTTTCCATTTTATACTGCATGTTTCAGTGGAAGACACAGTTATTGCATCTACTGTTTATCTAGCTTTGTCCCCCAAACCACCTGCCGGGGCAACAGAACCATGTGCAGGCTCAAGGACAAAACCCACAGAGGAATCACAACCTGCTTCAACAATTGTCAGACACAACCAGAGCCTCTAAACAACGTAACTGCAACATTTAACTAGAGCCACGGCTATGCAGAACCCTGCACAGTTTACTTTGACATTTACTTTTACAAATCTGTTTCTGCATTTCATCATCTCCACAGCACTGCCAGGCAGCTGTGGGCAGTTATTAAAACAAACACTTCACCATACAGTGAAGCAGAACAGAAGTTTATTACGCTGAGAAAGAATAAAACCTGTTCCACAGTGGTTTAAGCACACTCCAGGAATCTGGCACCTGTGCTTCCTCAGAAGCTCAGCTACTCGTGTTACACAGTGACCTCAGGCTCCCTGCTACCACCCAAAATGCATGTCTGCATTTGAAGTGTGAGTTTAATGATTCACCCTTGGTGCACAGGTCCTGAACTTGGGAAGAGGCTGGCATTACTTAGGGGAGAGCAGCTGAAGGGCACAGCACGCACCCCAGAACTCTTCCTTCACTTGGCATGAACGAGGCATCCCCAGCACTGAGTGAAGGCTCACCCCAAGTACCCCCAGCAGCTTAAAGAAATATTTTGCACTGATCTTGACTTACACAAGATAAATTCTTCCAGCTCCAGTTCTCCCACCAGTCAAACAAACCTCTGTTACACCTGCCCCGAGAGGTGACAGAAGGGGAAATGCAGATGGTTTGGGATGGCAGCAACCTCCCTGCAGCTTCTCACTGACCTGATTTGGGATTTAGGGAATCACACTGAGCATTGTACATGTGCACAAACTCCTGGTGTCTCTTAATGAGCTGCTGGCGGGTCCCAGAGGTAGACAGACCATGTTCCTTGAGCTTTTTCCTCAGATCTCGATCTGACAGCAGGTTATAAACAACCTTGGACATCAGCTTCCTTTTGTGAGCAGAGCTGCCAAAGGAAAACAAGAGAGACTTTATTTAATTAATACTCCTATGAAAATCAAAGTATTTACAATTACTTAAGGGTACTTCACCCACTCAGGATAACATACACGTGAAAGAAACTTGGGTTTTCCACCCCAGTACTGGCCATGGCTTACTTGAATCAGCTGGAGAAATATTGTAAGCATTAAAACGCCCAGCCAAAACTTGAATTAGGAGATTTTTCAGCCTTCTGGAAAAATGTCTTTGAGAAAAATAGTCATGTATCTGAAGGCAGCAGTTCCCAGCTAACAGAAGGGTGGTTTGGTGATACAGAGAGAGACACTAAAGATAAGTAACAGTGCTCTCAGAGGAATAACATCTAAAGCCAAAATTTACTGCTTTCCACCGCTTTCTGTCAGGACTCAACATTCCTGGCACAGCTGGGAAAAACATCTTAATTACAGGAAACTGCCAGCGAAAATTCAAGTCCTACTACAACTTTTGTCACCTAAAATTAGCAGAACATTTCCTCCTGTCAAATTAGCTCAGGCTTCCCTACACCTCCTGGTGAGACACTCTCAAACTAGGAAAAACAAAGGGGCCAAAACCCATCCACATCTTCTGCGACTGCAGTAATTCACAGAGGAACAGCATTTAATTAGACATTTTTCTTTCTGCAGCAAAGTAAATCTCAGCTGCACTACTCTGGATTAGAGAGCAGTTAACAGCTTTCCACTGTGAAAATGAGAGATTTATTTGAAAACTATTCAGCACTTTCGACTTATCACATTGAAAATTTCAAGGTTGAAAAACAAGTCTTATGCAAAAACTATCAATAATTCATTTACTTTCATCCAGTCCTGTAGCACGGCTGGTAAAAAGAAGATGGATTACCACAATACACTCTTTCTTCAAATTTTTCTGGGAAATATAAAAAATTTCACCGAATAATTAAATTAAATCTTTTGAAAGTCCTACAGAAGCTTGGTGTGTATTCCAGCTCACCAGCAGCATGACCCGAAGCGTGCTGACAGCTTTGGCCACAGGAAAACAGCTCACAACAGGTTTAAATCCTAATGCTGGTTGCGTTTCCCCATGCTTGAGAAACACAGGGTCCTCTGGAAACACACTTACTTGGTGGAATTACCCTGTGCAGCTTTGGGGGGCTAAATTAGCAGTTCTGCTGAAACTGCTCAGTTGTTAAAACAGCCTGCTTTGAGGATAAAAAGAGCTCACACTCCTCAGAGAAGCACGAGGGATGTGCTGCCACCAAACACCAGTGCCACAAAGCAGGCACTGCCCCAGCACTGCCAGTCCCCAAGGACAGTGTCTGCTGTGGCACCTGCTGAAGGCCTAAGCAGCCTAGAGATTAAATAAGCAGAATTTAAAATCCTGTTAGGGACATGGGCGTGACACCAAGACAGATCTGGCTTATTTTTCCATTTACTAAGAACAGAGAAAGCACTAAACCACTCCAAATGGAAATTAAATGTAACATCAGATTTCAATATTCACTCACCATTTTTCCATCTTGAAAGTTCGTTAGCTTACAGATTGCACTCTAAGCATGACTGGGCAAAACCAGAGCTTTAACATAAAATTACTTTCTAATTCAAGGTTCAGGGGAATTGGAAAAACAAGCATTGAAGTACAAATCCTCCCAGTTCTTCAGTCTGATCAGTCAGAAATAACAGCAGCCTAAATTTCTGCTGTAAGTAAAACAAACTGAAACTCCACTTCTGATGTGAATGTGGCGACCATGACTAATGCTGGGGCAGGGGCACAAAGCCAAAGGAATGCATTAATCTTATGGAAATTGAGATCTTCAGGAAACTTCAACAGCCCCACAGAGAGGAGAGAGAGGTGCAATTTTTATTCTTTAACTTGACAGCTATTGAAGAAAATGTCTCTTGGCACACCTGAACCGAAGGAAGCAATTCGTTCACCAAATGAAAAATGGGAATCAGTGTTATCTGAAGGGAATTTTAATGCCAGGGAGCAGAAAGGTGACAACTCACAGACTAACTCCTTGTGCTGAACTTTTTAAAGCATTGGACACTGTTTTCTTGCCACTAAAAGCCAAAGAGTAATTGAGCTGGCAATCCACAGACTTTCTCAAGGAGGGATGATCCCCACAGTGATTTCAGAGCACTCTACACAGCAGGGAAGCCAGAAACAAAACACAAACCACTACCATCACACCCCAGCAACAAACAGCTCTGAGCTCAGCAGTGCACAACCCAGCTACACACACGTGGAAGCTCTCAGAGCTGCTCCTTACCTTCGCAGGCTGTCCTTCTTCTCCTCTCTGGTCAAGCAGCTATCCAGATGTTTGTTTATATACTGCTCTAGAACAGCAACCTCACAAACAGGACATTCCACTGAAAGCAAGGGAGAAGGAATTCACTGGTGTGGATATAACAGCAAAGAGCGAATGTTTTCCTCTGAGAAACTCACAGTTGGGACAGTAACAAAACACACTAGTCCTGAATTGTCTGTTACTGGATTGGACATTACATTTGAGTTCTCAGAACAGGAACAAAAGACACTAAACCCTCTTACAGCAGGTGTTTCATAAATACTGTCTGACCAACTACTTCACATTTGTGGAAATAAGTTCCATGTGATGCGTGCTCAAAGATTCAAAAAGATCATAAAATAGGAAGCAAGTGAAAGTTTTAATTGCTCAAAAGTAAACAAGCAGTAAAATTTCATGTGAGTTTTAAATTATCAACACAAGCAGGTCTGATGTGTAAAACCATGACAGGTTTCCCATGGTTCCTTTCCTGGCTGTGGTACCTCTTTAAGCAGGATTCACCCAGCTAATGAATACATATGAACTTCAGAGTTCCAGATGAATAAATCGTTAAACAAAATAACAGCTAAATTTGAACTAATAAGAACCAGGGGTATACTCCTACATGATGTTTTGTTTTAATTTAGGCTTTTAGCTGGGTCAATAGGATGGCTGCCAGCAGGTCAGAACTAAGAGGATTCTGCCATTTTATTGTGGTTGATTAGTATAAATGAGCATTTTCATGCTTCAAAGTAAATTCACCTTAACTCTTTAGAATTACAAAAGAATAAAGCAGATGACTCTTCTGGAGAGTGTGTGAACAGAAACATTAACAGAACTGCTGCTGTGCTCATTCTGAGTTCAGGCTCATCCCTCAAACAACAAACATATTATAAAATAACCTGCATCTGGTTACTCCAGAATACAAGAGTAGAATAAATGCCAGTGTCAGTGTAGTCATTAGGGGGAAGGAGAAGAGAAATTACTTCATTTTTACTAACACTGTTGCACAACTATTGTTTTTTAGTGTTGTTACTCAAAGCAAAGGAATCTGTAAGAGCTGAATCCCATTTAATTCCCTGGCAGCAGCTCAGGCTTTCTCATGAAGAACATGCTTGGAGCAGAGCTGTCCCACACGAGCAGTGAAGAGAAGGGAGCACGGGCCAGTTAAAGGGGAAGGAGCTGAGCGTGCCACACAGATCAGAACCACATGGAGAAACAGGATGGGTGCCACATACTGAGGGGCCTCTAATGCATACAGCCAGCCACACGCTGGGGAGAGTAGGACACAACCAGAAATTAAACTCCTCACCTTTCTTGTCTCCTTTTAGCACAGATGTAGAAGGCTTTTCATGACTTTCAGTGCACCCAGGGATCTCTTGTGATCCCACTTCGGTGTCTTTACCATCAGCCTCTGCAGAAATGCTGTGAAGGTCGTGGTCTTCCTCAGATTTGAAACCCTTCTGACCAATCCATGCCAGGCCACCTGCCTTTGTGGAGGTGCAGATTTTGCCCTTTCTCAAGAAGCTGTCAATCCCTGGCACCTCGTTAGGATCTGGCTGAGCAACAGGACTGCAGGGGCTCTCGGCAGCCGGGCGCTGGCCGGGGGCCGGAGGGGATGGAATCGGGGGAGCATCCAGCACCAGCTGCAACAGCTGCTCTCTAGAACATCCAGAAAACACACAGCTAGCACACTGGATGGTGTTAAGAACTTGAAAACTTGTTTGCCAACACACACTTTTCTTTGGGTGTGAAAAATACAGAAAATGCTAGGACTGAGGGCAAAAGAGGAGGGAGCAGTCCCACACTGGCTTCTCCCAGAATGTGGTTTTTTGGGCTCATGAGCAGCTGAGTGATGCCACCTCATGGTCCCACACCCCAGCCCCAGGAGCAGAAGAGCCAGGGCACAGCAGATGCTCCTGGCACAGCCCTGGGCTGTCCTACAGTGCTTTGTCACCTGCCACCCCCTCCCTCAGCACCAGAGTGAATTACTCAAACTTCTCACTAATGACAGAAACTCCGACAGGTGTGATTGGAGACTCGGACAAGCATGACTGTACTGGAAGCTCATCCATCATTCAGGAAGCCCAGAGAAGGCATGCAGTGATGGAGGGGTCCAGCCTCTGCCATCACCAGCCTGGCCAGCTCACGTGGGAGCTGATCCTATGGCAAACATCAGTGCTACACAACGTTCAAAAACCTCTGCATGCGGTGTCCGGTCTCAGTGTTATCCGTGATACTCCAAGAATTTAACACGAGCTGTTGTACGAGCCCTGAGCTGACAGAATTTTATCTTCCTGGCACAAAGCAGTAACTGCAGCACAGCTGACAACGCTCAGTTTATGAGCAGAGCAGTGTCCTTCCCTTTGAAGGCTGAGAGATGAATCAACCACACGTCAGCGAGCCCAGATCCACCAGAACAGCCACTACCCAAAGCTTCCTGCGAGACCCATCCTCCTCAGTTGCTGAGATGGGTCGGGGCAGGGAGTTAAAAACCACCTGTTTAACTAAAGATGGATGGTTTCTGAGTGTCCTTCCCTCCAGCACCCTCCCTCTGCTTCAACAACAGCACAAACAGCTTCCCATATTTTTTCCTTCAGATCTGTAACACCCACAAAAACTAAGTGTCCTTCATCAGGCTCCTGGTTCCCATTTTACAGTCCTCTTACTTCTCTCTGGCTGAAGCAGCAACAAAGCAGAGTTGTTGGGAATCTAGGGCTTCCACAGAAATAAATTTCAAGGAAGAGCCAGAGCTGTGAATCTTCCCAGGAACAACTCACACAGGACAGTCCCAACTGCACTAAAGGCAATGCATCTCCTTGAAATTCCTCCTGCATTCCTGCTGGAGGCTCAATCACTGTATCAGCAACGACAGCACCTGCTCTCTTAAGCACCCAGAGTCCATGTGTTTATTCCTCTGACTCACTACCTGTCAAGTAACCCTGATTAGGAAACACAGATAAACTGACAGTAAAAACATTTTTCTTCCCTATGCATGAAGAAAAGCTGAGATTCTTTTTGGCAAGGACTACTACTTTTCTACTTAGGCAAGTATTACTCTAATTTCTCTTGCTAAGTTTTCTAACAAGGTAATGCAGAAACTGACAAATTTTCTCAAAATAATCTCTTTAGTAGAGGGCAATGAAAACAATTCTTTACACTTCACACAAAACTCCACATGTTATTTTTGAAAATACTGGCCTCACTGCAGCTGATAAGAGAACTCTTCATTAAGGACAGCTGGTGCAAATACTGCTCCTCATCTTTCTCTCCTGGCCTGGCCAGAGCCATGAATTCTGCTCCAGAGCACAGACAGGTGAGGGAACAGAAGACTGCTCATGGCAATGCCCCCCAAGCCCATCACCAGGGCACTGTACAGCCACACCCACCAAAGCCTGCTCAGAACTGCTCCTCTCCCTTCACAGAGAGAAACATCCACGGCCATAAGGAAGCACAGGACATCTCCACTTTCACTGAGAACCCACCCTCTGTACAGGGAGGGAGCTGCATTCCCACACATCCCCCAGAGCTCACCCTGCAAACACCCAAGGCTGAGCAGAGCACCACGGGGATCAGCGCTCTGCTGGGGCTGGAATCCCATCCCCTGCACATGCTGACCCTGCAGCAGGCTCTCACTCTGCTAAGTGCCACTAACATTACCATTTTCATCCCCTCCAGGCCTGACTTAAGAAATGGCTTTGCACTTTGTGAAACCCTGAGAAGATTTAAGGCCAAATTTTCATTGAACTACCCAAGGCTCAAAGCCAAGTCGGAACACACTTGATCTTTCGATCACGCTGAGCTCTTCAACCCCTGGACTGTGGATTTGTTTTTGGGGACAGCTAAGGGGAAACAAAGCAGATGGAAGAAGAGGGGGGAGACAGAAGATTTGTCCTGTATCAACATCACCAGGACAGCACAGCAGTGGTGTTAGGCAGAGTCCCCTCAGCTGAGGGCGTGTGCTGCCCCAGGTGCCTGCACTCCCTGAGCAGCCTGTCCCATCAAAGCAGGCCGCAGGGAGGGAGCCTTTCCCACACAGAGCCAGAGCCAGCCCGGCACCGGCTCCCTCCACCAGCCCTACTGATCCAGCTCCACGGGAGAAACTGATTGAACTCCAAGTCACAAAAGGAAAGGTTATTGAACTACTCTCACTGGTAAGATTTATACTGATCCATTAAAGCAGTCCAAAAAAATTAACATTTAAGATTCAATACCATAATGGATCCAAGTCAGCACTACTTGTTCCCTAGAAAATTAGGCACTAACAGAAAAATAGTAATCCATTTATCACTAGGAAGTACCAGAATTCAAGCTGAAACAGTGGAACTGCAGGATTTAAATTACTCAAATAAATCAATTAAATCTAGTAGTGGTCATATAGAAGATGAGATCTATCTGCATTCTATGATCTTCATCAGAGGAAAATTCTCTCATGAAACACAGCCATCAACTGAACTGTGCTTCTTGTCACTTACAAAGCCAAGAGTCTCACTGACTTCCAACTCCAAGTTAATTTCAGAGAAAAAGATCAAAGTACACTTGTCTCCTATAGAGACAGGAGCACCCATAGAATTCCCAGCAAATCACTGTGTAGATTCTCATCCAAAGAAAAATAGATAATACAAGGAGCTTCACGTATCTCCTGTTGTGAGAATTTACCAAGTCATATTTATTCTGTTGTTCCTGTCTTTTAAAGGGATGTGAAGCTCAAAACTGAATTATGAGCAAACAGAAAAGTAGCTAAGAAATTGAGTTGAAAGCACAGTACTCTGTTACTTTCCTTACCCAAGAAGACTCACATTTTCAATCTTTCAATACCATTATTTCTCCTAGCCAGTGACTTCACCAAAAGAATGCTCCTGCAAGGTGACCATTACCACAGGACAAAATCCTTCTACTCAGAATCTCCCCTGCACAGACAGGAAGGATCTTGAAGAGAAACTTTACTGCCATTATTTTCCCCACAGAACCCTGACGTGTCTTTTGACCCCCTACACACTGGCAGAGATTGTAACTTCCAGAGCAGCCAACCAGAAGCAGAACCAAAATAAGCTTGTAAAACCTCCACTTCACTTGAGTGGACAGCCACCTTCAGCCAGAACACTGCAGGCTTTTTCCAAAGCGTAAACATTCATCCTTGACAATGCTTCTGTGACACCACAATTTTTTCTTGTTCAGTTCTCACACTGCTCCTCTCCAGGGCTCTGAGCCTGGTCACACACAGTCACACCTTTCCAGCTGCCAAGCCAGAGAGAGTAGCCATGAAATTACATAAATACCTTGCAGAATTAAAGCTCTTCACTAGATCATCTAAAATCCGGTTGTTTTTCAGGTCAGATTCTGAGACTGCCTATTAAAAAAAAAGAAAGAAAGAGAAAAAAAAACAAACCTAAACAAACAAACATTCAAACGCAGTGAAAACAGCAAGTGCCCAGAAAATGTTCAAGTGATCAATAACTTGCTTCTTGGCTTGATGCCTCAACCATCCCCACTAAAATGCTACAGGAATTAAGATGTTTCAAGCGTAAACTGTTTTTCCCCAAAAATATCTCATATTAAAATAATGGTCTGAGAACTAAAGTCTGGGATATTAAGGGTAATAGGTAAAAACAAAGCATAAAGCTAAAGCAATAAAGCCCAGTGTGCCCAGGCTCCAACAATGGTTTACTGCAGCACAGGGCTAACAATTTTGAAAACCAAACCAAAGATCTTCTGAATGTGGTAAGAACCTTAAGCAACTAAGTGTGAAAACTGATGAAGGGAATGTTAATCTTCTGATCATGGAATGAAAATATGAATTATGAGATGCCTCTGTGCATTCAATTCATTCTTTTTAAACAATTTCTGATTTTTACCTCACTGCAATCAACAAAACTTTTATTATTTTTTTATTTTACTTTGAGATGAAATGGAGCCACTCACACACTGAAAATAAAGTGCACTGCTGGTTTAAAGAATAAAGTATTTTAACAAATTAATGCTAAACCTTTTGTGAGATAGTGTACACACAGCCCTGCAGCAAACCCCAGGCCCGATGCTCCATCCCCTTCTGCCTGCACAGACAGAGGAACCCCTCTGACACAGAATTCCAGATGCAAGAGCACCACACTTTGCCCAGGGAATCAGAATGGATTATCTGGCATAGTGCAAAGGGAAAAGCTCCCGAGATGTGCCAAAAGATAAAAAATAAGCTGATGGGAAAGAACCAAACCAAACCCACACTTACCACACAGCATGTTGGACACTGCGTTTTGTAGGACAAAAACTTGCGGATACAAAGGGAACAATCTGGAAAAAGGAAATGCAGGATTTTGAACATTATTCCAAACGCAGTTCCACATCCTTGCTTGTGTATTTCCTTATTGTACAATACATGCAAGCTATTCCACAACGGACAAATATTGAAAACACGCCATTTTTACATGGAATTGAGATTATCATCATTGCAAAAGAAGCCGTATTTATTTAAAAATGTTTCAACATTGAATATCAGCTCCTCTGTCTAAAGCTGATGTTTGTTTCCTTTTGTCTCCCAGTGCAAGAAACCCTTCATCAGCCACCACCACTACAGCAGTGTTTGCACTGCTCGCTCCCTCACCATGCCGGGTTTTTGACATGACTAATGTTGATCACTTTCATTTTCCTGCATAGCCCCCGACAAGCTCACAGTCCCCTTTTCCCCAGGCTCTCCTGCTCCTTTCCAAAACAATACCAACTTGTTGTTGAAAGAAGAGGCTAAAAAGGAGGGGAGACAGCATTGAAATGCTGAGAGACAGCCTAATGTCATCTCATTATCACAGGATGCCTCAACACACTCGGTGGTGAAACACGCCAGAAGCCTGGTATTGTCAGAGTAAATTTCAGCATTTGTTACACTTTGTCAATTTATCCATAAGCTTTCACAGCCACTCAAGGATTTTAAAAGCCTCACCATTCTCCAGGAAAAGACATTCCTTGACTAGATCACCATGGGTCAGAATCTTAGCACTGAACACACTCAGCAGCAGCTCCTGAAAGAGATCTGTATTTCACAGACCCTCTGGGAATGCATCTGAGAGGCAGCAGAAGCATTAATTATTAATTAATCCCAGAATGGTTTGGCTTGGGAGGGACTTAAACTTCATTTCATCCCACTCCCAGCCATGGGCAGGGACACCTTCCACTAGACCAGGCTGCTCCAAGCCCAATCCAGCCTGGTGTAATGCACCAATTAACAAAACCACAATTCCATCTGAATGCTCAAAAATTACTACACATATAGTAAGAAGTGATATAGGGTGAGAAACCCATAAAGAAAAGAAACAAACTTTAACTGTATGAATACGAATGAAGTGGCAGATCCATGCTACCAGCATCTGACAGCCCTGCACCCTCCCGTGGCCCAGGCCACGTGTGCAGAGTGCTGCGTGGATTGCCGTGCCCCAGGCAGGCTGTACTACCAACCGTTGCAGAGAATTCCCACTTTTGTGGCTCGCCACGCTGGTTTCAATGGTGACAGCTTTGCCAAGCTAAACTACACGTCCCCTTCACGGAAGAAAGTGCTAGAGTTTCTGAACCAAACAATTACAAGCATTTATCTTAACGTGAGAAAAGGCAAGGCACTTCCCCCCTAATCTGGCTGCAGCAAACTGCTTAGGGCCAGGTTCCAGCAGACATCGCCCAGAGCTCACAGAGCAGCATGGAAAATTTGAGCTCTTAATGCCCTCCACACAGAGCTTTGCATTTGTACCACCCTCAAGATGTTAAGAAAGATATTTAAATGAAGAATGCCAGATGCCACATGTTTGTATTACAGCAGGAATTACACCAGGGAAGGTTCTGGCTGCTTCCATCTTGCAAAGCTCGCCCCAGTCTCCATCCCGGAGAGAATCACAGAACCCTAGGATGGTTTTGGGCGGGAAGGGACCTTAAAGCCCATCTAGTTCCACCCCCTGCCATGGGCAGGGACACCTTCCACTATCCCAGGTTGCTCCAAACCCTGTCCAGGGGCATTTCCAAGGATGGAGCAGCCATAGCTTCTCCAGGCAACCTGTGCCAGAGCCTCACCACCCTCCCAGGGAACAGTTTCTTCTGAATCTCTAATCTAACCCTGTCCTCTGTCAGTGGGAAGCCATTCCCCCTTGTGTTGGTACTCCAGGCCCTCGTAAATAGTTTCTCTCCATCTTTCCTGCAGGCTCCAGAACCTTCTCTTCGCCAGGCTGAACAATCCCAACTCGCCCAGCCTTTCCTCACAGCTCACACACGGGGCAGCGCAAGCGATGTCCCTGCAGCCCTCCCGCCGCGGCACTCACAGCTGTGCGAGCACTGCGGGATGATCACGGCGATGCTGAAGTAGTCGAAGCAAATCCCACAGCGCAGCAAGTCATCCACGGCCTGCAACGAGAGCGGGGGATGAGCACGGGCGAGCGGCCGGACGGGCAGGGGTGCCCGGGCAGCGGGGTTCGCCCAAGGGCCCGGGCTGCGCGGATGAGCGGCCGTGCCGGCACCGGCTGAGGACCGCCCCGCGAGCCCCCACGGCCCCCCGGGACCCCCGCCCGGCCCCGGCCCCGCCGCACCGCACCGCACGCACCTTCAGCGGGGCCAGGCTGGGCGGCCACGGCGGCTCGAGCAGCGGCAGCGCCAGGGCCATGGCGGTGATTCTGTGCTGCGGCCCCGCGGCCCGGCCCGGTGCGGTTCTGCCGGTGCGGCCGTGCCCGGTGCGGTC